>CAKNEV010000290.1:0-27691 GCA_930272055.1 Rhizopogon roseolus | reverse complement strand
CCCCCCCCCCCCCCCCCCCCCCATCCAATACTCGGTCAGGTGTTTCCTGAGTTATTGTACCACGGATCAGAGAAGAACAGAGAACCGTTAATTATAAGGCACCAGGAATAAGAAGCTCTAGTCACGGGGTGAGTACACCAAACAGCACGTGTCCACGATCATTACTTCAACCGTGACAATTGGTGCAAGGCTAGCATCTTCTCCATCCTCTCCATTCTCTTCGGATGATATGAGAGAGACAACACAATGATATATATTTTCAATGCAGGCCAACGGATCCAATTGCAAGACTTGGCAGACTGCAGCTGACACTATATTCATTGCATCATATTTAGAAGCGCCTCGGCGCTACTTGGGCGCATCGAACGACGACGAACGTGCACCAATGCCTAGTAGCATTCGACCGCAAACCATTGGTTCTCACTAAATCCGGTACCTATCCAGGGCTGACAGATGATGTTATGCACTCACGCGGATACATGCGTGCACCAGTCACGGTACTGCCTGGGCCCAGGTGAGCTGGTGACAGTGTCAACGTTGTTATGGCGTTCCTATACACAAGACGGACGCTCACCGGAATCCCGCTCGCCAGTATTAGTACTACTAGACGATCCCATCTCATTACCGACTCGCAATATTCTGCATCTTTGCCATGACCTGGAGTCGTTTGTCTGTGCTAGCGCTTCTTTCATTGCAAGGAATGCCAGTGGTTCTTGCGGAGTACGTGAGAACCTCACAGTCGAAGGTCGCTCCTGTCGGTGCAGAGGTCCTGACGGTGGGCGTTATCGGGGGTGAGTGATC
Source organism: Rhizopogon roseolus (assembly GCA_930272055.1). Lineage (NCBI taxonomy): Eukaryota > Fungi > Basidiomycota > Agaricomycetes > Boletales > Rhizopogonaceae > Rhizopogon > Rhizopogon roseolus. The sequence continues at coordinate 26,890 of CAKNEV010000290.1, read as the reverse complement.
CTCCTTCTCCAATAGTTTGATCCTCGGTCTTCAACACAAACTTGCAGACTATGGTTGGACAGGATGGACGCCAAGCCCTCCACATTTCTGCCTGGAAGTGCTCCCAGAGTTGCAGGCTGCTGGGCTCACTATTCCCAATGAAGTCCTCAACGATTGCGACCCTGGAGATATATTGTACATAAACAATGCCACTGCTTTGCAGCGTGAGTTTTCTTGCTTTCGTTACCGCGAAGCAGCTAAGCCCCCTCCAAAGTCGACACGTCTGCGTATATCGGACAAGTATGCGCGATGAAGAATTGTACCGCCTTTGTACGTACGCAAACGCGATACGAATCGCTCAATTTTGAATTATTTGAAGGTTTCTGTTGGTGACAACTTTTATGATAGTGGTATTGACTTCACCACCGGCGGAATACAACGTTTCCAAGAAGCATGGGTTGACATGTACAGCCAAGGGGTTTTCGAAAGCACCCCTTGGTATCAATGTCTCGGCAATCATGATGTTGTGAAAGGTCAGAGCGGTGTCGACTTCCAGACCAAAGTCGCTCCGATTTATGATTCTCGCTGGAACTTTGTAGGCTTGAGAAATATTCGGGCAGTTGGTACATCCACTGATGGCACCTTTTAGGGAACCCAGGGGCTTCCGTACTGGACTTACGACCTGACAGGCAAAGACTGGACAGCTACTTTCGTCGTGGTGGATTCGGATTGTTTCCTAAGCTCGTACCAGAAGGTTTAGACTTCATCACCCAGTACGGAAGGCAATGATTAACACATATTCCAGAACACCTCCGTATATGTGAACCCGTATACAGAAGCCTGCTATGCAGATCAGCAAACGCAAGTTGACTTCCTAGCCAATACATTCGCTCAGTCAACAGCCACATGGAAATTCCTTCAACTCCACCATGGTTATATGTCCTCAGCCACCAATGAAACTGAACTCGCACCTCTTGTCGAGATTGTTACCCAGCACGGGGGTATTGTGCTGAACGGTCATGACCATTGCCTCGGTCATTATTACGTCAACAATACCAACTTCATCCTCTCTGGCGGTGCGGGCTATCCTCAAGCAGGCGACTGCAACAACGGTGTTCCGCTTGGACCGTACGCACAGTTCTTGGGAGCGAACGAATTGGCTGGTATGGTTTGCGATTTTTGTTTATTTGTCTGGGGCTAACGCTTTCTCAGCGGCGAATGGCTTCGTAACGATGGATATCAGCAAGCAATCCATAAACGTTGAATATTACTTGCGGGACATGAAGTTCGAAGACGGGGATTTGTACCCCGTTCCCTACGATCTCAATCCCTCCTATTCGTTCCAGATTACAGAGCATTCGACCTGATGATTCCTAGAGAGATGAGAACTATTTTATCTATTCATGTCTAAGCGTTTGAAAATATTCATTTGCATCTGTATTGCTGCGTTCAACACGATTAGTATTAGCTGTGACAGCCTAGAATGAGTTTAATCGGCACGACGTAGCTCATCAAATGTGCCACCTTGAACATCGCGGGCTTCTAAATGATGATAACGTAGCCAATAGGATGGGCGCTGATGATTTTTGAAATGCAGTGACACGATTCAGTTGTGAACTGAAACTCGTAACAATGGATTATGGATATCGTCCGAAATAACAATTCCGGGTACCTTCATCGCGTGAACAGTATACTTCTGGACCATAACATGAAAGTGGGGAGTATATACGAGTCGTCAAAGTTTTAGCAAACAATCTTGAGAGCCTTCAGTACCTCAGAGAGTCAGAGATGTGGAATGCCATCAGAAGCAGGAGATGACGATGATGATAAAAGGCTATTAAGATAAAGCTCCGAGTCGAGGTGGAACTTGAAGCTGCCGTGATCAGCATGTTGTGAGATCACGTGAATGGTGGGAACTGTTCGACTACACGATTTGTAACTTGTGCAATGCTCCAATTCCAATGGGCCATCGATATCCAGCATTTAGGCTTCATGCTTCAGTTCTCGGGCAGCGGAAAGAACGAGAACGATGATGTGCTACCACTCGAGCTCCTTGAGGTGTGTTAACACCAGCAGCGCGTTTGAATGTATCCGCAAGTATCTCCATCTGCACCGCTTAAGTACAATCATGTTTATCATGAACAACACTTCCGAGTCTCTCTCCAGGTTTCTCCACTTCATCCAGTATACTTCCATTCCGCAAAGAGGACACGCCTACGTCATTAAGCAGACTCCTTCGGTCAATTGCATCTCAAGGAAACTACCACCATGCTGCGCTCGTTCAGCCTACGAAAGATGACCTCCCTCACCAAGATGTACAGCAACTTCACATGCTGCTTGCGTTTCTGCGAAGGTGGTCGAGAATTCGCAGCTTGAATTCGGAGTAATATCCTAACCATGGATTGGATTGTCATTGCGAGAGAGCAGTCGAGGGGGACAAAGAGCGGCAATCGAGAGATTCGAGTCCATGTCGGCATAAAAACTACAGAATATTCCCGTGCTCGCATCTCACAAACTGAACGGAACTTGGCAGCCTTGCCCCTGAATCGGTTTGCAATAGAATCACCGATATCAACGAAAAAGGTGAGATGAAAATATCTTGGCGGTGACTATCAATTTGCGATTTTAATACTGAGACTGCCGCTCGTGCTTATCCAGTTCGAGTCCAAGGTACATTCGGCGGATGCCTATCAAAGGCTATGTCTTAACTTCCGCACCGGTTACACGTATTGTGCGCTCACAAGTTCGGGGTCGTTGGTGGACCGTACCTATCACTAACGCTAAGTTTCAAAGCCGCTGTATGTCAGAACCGCTCATTTCAAACATGGTGCATAATGCGAAAATGTTCCGGTCTCGGCTATTTTGGCTTACAGCCACGCTTCTGCCCTGTCGTCTCTGATGATCCTTTTGGTTATCTTCACCCAGTTAAATGTCTTCGTCATAGTCAATCACTCGTAATCTCGTCAGTGGCACCATGTTATCCGATACTCCACAGACAGATCTATGGCTTGAACGATCGCGTCTTGCTGGAATGTTACTAGCGGCTGTATCATACGGTATGTCTATACTTCACGTGATAATGTATAACTGATCTACCGCGATAGGCGGATTCTTTCTCCTTACGGTACAAACCACGACTGCTATCATGCAGCGATCTCAGGGTGGCGGGAGGGTTATCGAAAATCGTCTCTGGCTTCTTTTCTACATCATTGTTACGTTCGTATCAGGGACGGTGGGCTTTGCTGCAAACGCGAGATATACGGAGATGATCTGGATAGACATTCGTGATACGCCAGGTGGTCCAGAAGCACTGATCGAAGACGAACTTGAGTATCCTATTAATATTGTAGCGGTTATCTGGTAAGCACATTAGATTACCAGACTACAACTATTGATGGTCTCACCTAGTTATTATATCATGGACTGCTTTATGCAAGCCTTGCTTGTGAGCTGAACCTGTTTTACATCTCGGCTCGCGCAAGCTTAATGAGATACTCAGCTTCACCGATGTCTTGTGATATGGGATTGGTCAAGATACGTGATGATTCCGATGGTCGCCCTCTATATTGCTATGATTGGTGCGGCTCACCATCTACTAAGCGATACCGGCAATAGTCACTGACATCTTGAACAGCAATGCCTATTGTCTTTGTGGTCCAGGCGAACACCGGCGCCATATGGTACAATATGAACTCCGTGCTTTCCTACCTCTGCATTGAAGTTGGGTTCACCGTAATTTACACCATTCTCGTGACGAAACGTCTACTCGGCATGCGACGGCAAATGAAGCACCTCTTTGGGGAATATGATTCTAGCACCTATGATACCGTTGTTCTCATGGTCATTGAGTCCGCCATGTTGTACTCCCCATTTGCGATTATTTTCATAGTTTCCTTCGCTCTTCATTCTGATGTCGTCAATCTATGCTTCTTGTCTATCAGCCATGTCCAGGTAAGCAGACGGACAGTTGAGCTATCGATGTCTCTGATGCAATTTTCTTCTACATAGGGCATTGCCCAATTGCTTATCATCGTTCGCGTAGCACGGGGGCGATCAATTTTGCGGTCAACCCCAGTTACTGCAGTACCTCCGTCTGTGGTATTCGTGGGGACTCCATTAGACATTACAGAAGGCCCAGAGCGAATAGCTGTGCATGAGCAGACCAGTGTTCGGGTGTTTTCAGTGAGAATGGAGGATGTATAGCATGGCATGATGTGAGTTGAGGTTACATTTGATTTACACCCGAGTCGAATCAATCCAAAAGCAAAAGTCCTTGTTCGTTCTAGATTTTAAAGCATTCGACCTGAACATCCCCTAGAGACATGAGGACCGTTAACTCCATGAACTCCTTTTTATCTATGTCATCGGGCATGTACAGTGTTTGAGACGCATCACGTCTTGCATCATTATTTATAATCCACCATATACTTATGCTACTTAACTATTACAGCTAGGATAGGTTTCCTTCTTTGCAGCCTACCAAGAACTAGAAGCGAAAATTTCCGTCGAGTCAAAGCTGCCCTTCATAGCATCACAACCCTTCAGTTTCAACCCAAGTGCAAGGCCAAGACTCCTCAGTATTCATGTAAACCTCGCAGAAGGTGTCCCCAACACCCGAGATTCCACTGATTGACCACGGGTATAGCCTGTGGTTCTCCACGGTACTGAGGCGCTCGCCGCTAGGCCGAAATCAATGAAGTAAATATACCAACAACTTGTAAGGCAGAAGAGTAGATGTTATCTGACTTCTCATGACGAATGAGATCATGAGAATGAAACTATTCGATACAGAACTTGAAAGCTGATATTTAAAGGTTAGAACTATATATACATACAACACAGTAAGGAACTTCGCATGCACTATTTATACAGCTATCGCCCAACAGCTGTCAGCACACACCAAATGGATGGATACGAGGTCGGAGGATATGAGCTTCACGTTGAAATTGCAGAATATGAGACTCGTTGGGACGCTCACCAACCAATTGATCTTTGGATGTAGTGCAATATTATTCAGAACGCTCGATGTTCGACCATCACTATATAGCACTGGCTGCGACACGATCGTCAATTCGACATGCCACTTATTTATGAACAACTTCGCCATCGCACGAGTGAACGCCAAGACTTCAAGTCGCTCAATGTGAGTGACAAGCACTTTTATCCTGCTTTGGCGCTATGACGTCCATAAGACATGATTTTAGGAATGGTTGATCGGGGTTAGGCGATTGCTGTGCCGCTTGATGTGATCCACTCATGATCCGCTCTTCCTCCTCCTCTTTCGTGATGACCATCGTCGTTCAATCTGCTGCTTGATATGATCCGATCCTTTCCGATCTTCCTCCAAGCTTTTTTTCATGGTCATCTTGGCGGCAATGTCTTGGTTCTCCTCTACTCATCTCCTCTCACTCCTCCATTTTCTTCTTCTTTTCTACTTAACCTGCATTCAATGCAATGCCTGTTCAGTTGCCCTGATCCTTCAAGCTAGAGGTGAGTCAGGTGCTTCAAATATCCTTCTGACGCTTGTTACCAGTGCATCAGTCCTTGATGATACAATACATAATACTCAGAGTCTCCGCCTCATTGTCAGGTTCAAGCTGATAAAACGTTCAAACGTTCAAGGGCCGATAATGTGGTAAGTACCACAATGAATGTCGACGTTATATGGTAAATTTTTCCCCGCTACATACATACATACGACTTGCAAGTTGCAACCGCGTCCGAATGGTGGGTGCAGTTTGTGCCAAAGAAGGAACGCCTGTCTTCCTTCTTTTCAAAAGACTGCGCAAGATGTGCCTATCACACACGTAAATGGCCATTGAGCTGCTGGTCTCTCATGAATCAGGAAATCATTCCCAACATGATGGAGCCTCGTGCGCATGACGCGGGTGCTATATCTAGATTAAAATGCTATTTGCAGTCTCCATATAAGCTGCTTCTCTCACCATTGGATGGGGTGCCTTGACCTTCGGTACCATCCTGTCTTTGCCAATCCCTCCTTACCTCAGGCTGCTAGTCAACGATAGGACTTCTAGTCATGTCCGAGTCATCCCAAGATCTGTGGCTCGAACGATCTCGCCTTGCAGGAATGATACTCGCGGCTGTATCTTATGGTACGTTTTCAGTTTGCGATCTCGAATATGAATACTTGACTTCTGTACTATAATAGGCGGATTCTTCGTTCTTACGCTACAAGCAGCCTCTGCGCTCATGCAACGACCTCGCCGTGGAGGAAAAATTGCAGAAAATCGTCGCTCGCTTCTCTTCTACGTCTTTATTACGTTTATAACAGCCACGGTGGGCGTCGCTGGGAACTCAAAATATACGGAGATGATCTGGATAGATCTTCGCAACGCAGCAGGTGGTCCGGTCACGCTAATAGATAATGAACTGAATTATACTATCAACGTCGTGGTTATTGTCAGGTAAAGCACATTCGACCACAATACTTCTACTGTTGACGTCCCTATCTAGTTATTACATTATGGAGTGGTTTATGCAAGTCTTGCTTGTGAGTCACCGTCTTCATTAGTGCAAGCTGGTACTTAAAACGCATAGCTTCACCGATGTTTTGTGATATGGAATTGGGAAAGATTGGTGATGATCCCTATGATGATCCTCTTTATTGCCATGATGGGTGCAGTTCATCATTTTCGGAATCACATTCATGACTGAATCCTGAATAGCAATGTCTATTCTCGTCTTGATCCAGGCGAGCACGGGCGCTACATGGTACAATATCGACACTGTGCTGATCTACTACAGCATCCAAGTGGGCATCAATGTGCTTTATACCGTTCTCGTGACGAATCGTCTACTCGTCATGCGAAACGAAATAAAGCGAATCGTGGGAGAATATTCTACTATCTATGATACCGTCTTCCTCATGATCGTTGAATCCACCATGATATACACTCCATTTGCCATCCTGTTCATACTTACCTTTGCTTTTCATTCCAACATCTCTAATCTATGCTTCCTGGGTATTAGTCATCTTCAGGTAAGCAGACGGAAACCAAATTATCTGCATCTCTGATGTATTTTTATTTTCCTTAGGGCATCGCCCAACTGCTTATCATCGTCCGTGTAGCAAGGGGGCAGGCAATTACCCATGAATGGTCATCTGGACATGCTGCGGCACCTTCATCCATAGCATTCTCAGGGACTACAACCAGTCCCACAGAAAGAACCAACCTAGAGTCAATATCGAAGTCTGCACAGGACGGTCTTGAGCTACTTTCTGTGAGGGTTGAGGTTGTATAGTATTATATGATGAGAAGTCGGCATTGCATTTGGATGGAAGAAGTAGGGAGGGAGTTGATATTTATTAGTTATAGTGTATTTCTAGAGATGCAGAACTTGCATGTAATACCAGTGCATGCCTTACCTGAAGTGCCGATCAATCACACTTCTCCCGGACAGCTGAATGACGATAATGCCGATGCGATTGGATGAATTCTTTATGGTGATAGTAAGTCTGATGATCGGGACTCTGACGTCGCGAACGAATGAACTTTCAAGAACCCAGATAGAAACACGCTTGTATTGTGCTTAGGCGGCCGGGGTGGGATAGGTACCCACAATGCTCTTGCTGAGTTGCTCTCGAGTCTAGATCGGCGAGCACGAGTTCCCATCGACCATACTTATTATTAATTTGTTTATGCAATAATTTAGCACAAATGTCACGCTGCGTGATATTGTGACATACTGGCAAAGCGGAGCTCCTCTACTGATAGCCAGAACTCCATAGTAAAGCTGAAGAATTTATTTTAGGGAGCGTTGAGTCGGCATTGTCAATGCAAGCAGTGTACTCAGCTGTTCAGCAACTATGCATAGTGGTGGGTCCATCACAAATGAGGTGAATTCATGCGGCCTCACAGTTTTTTTTTCTTTGTCTTTTTTTTGGGTCATGGTGATGAAGTGGTGCACCGATTCTTCGCGCTGGTGTTGACAGGTAGGACTCTCGGGACTTTTGCGATATGGTGTAAGTGTTTACTCAGTGGTGCGTGACCAGTTTGCAAAAAGCAGTGATGAGTGGCGGCGGGGGAGTGGTTCTACTAGCTTGGAGAAGTGTTTTGACAGGGCGGATGAGTCGATCTTCTTGAGGGTGAGATAACGGGGGGATTTCGTCATGATTTTGGTTGCTTCTGACTTGATGCGGCTGTTAGACTGCTGTTTGTGATGTGTTGGTGGGGAGGGTAATGAGGATGCCGTTTTGCATTCTAAGAGATCTTGGAAGGAGACAGGTTTCTGAATCGTTCCCTCCAGGCGCGAGCTTCGTTGTCTAGGACGCTGTGGTGTCCCGGCGTCTACCGGATGTTGAATTTGCGAAAGTCGTCATGGAAGATGTCCACGAGCTAGCGCCCGGGCTTTGAGTTGAAGCTCCCGTTGCTGCGATCGCTATCTGGTTGTCCACTCCCAGGATTAACGAACTTAGTCCTCTTCTTCCCTCAACAACTCCACTGCCAGGATCATTCCTACTAGCTCTTCCTCGTAGACCGTGTGCTCCTTGTTGTTTCCAAAACGAAATCACTTCTCCCTCACCACTGTTTCCCCTTTCATCAGAACAGCTGCACTTCTACCCCTCCGTTTACTGCAGATCCAGTATACGCGCTAGTCTTCTTGGGCGATAACGTCTTCGAGAGTCAGTGATGTGTACATGGTGGTCTTACAGTATTGCATAATGCAGCCAGTCTATGCGTTATTCAATGCCATTTTCTCATTGCCCCACTGCACTGGGGCCGTTCCAAACGTCATGCATTAGTATGACATAGCTTACTTTACTATGCAGAAGGTTTGGTTTGGACGTGATACAGCATGGAACTTATCACTGATGAGCTATCCTATCTAGCACTATCGCATGATATCACTCACACTCGCTTCCGGTTCCAACAACGTGAACATGCAGTGATAGCATACCAAAGGGATCGTCGGGCTTGGTGGCCGTACTGTTCAAGGGACACGGACTTTAATCATGAATAGCGTGCGTTTAGACTCACTGGCACGATGTTTTCGAACGCTAGTGCTCGGAAGCGTGCTCCTTGGAATGTTTCAGGTGAATCTCGCAAACTAGTAGTGCGCTCTTCATTGAATAATGCTGCGGCACTGCGGGTACGTCACAGGGTTTGTTTCTATGCCGAAGCTCAGGTTCAAACGTTGAAACATGTTCATTAAAGAGGATTCCAGTAATTAGGAAGACAGCCCTTCCTGTACTTCTAATCCATGCGACTTGAGTACCCTGCAGGATTTCAATGCTTATCTGCTCAGGGACATTCCAAGTAATTTGTGCCAATATATATCACTGCATCAGCAAGCTGCCAAACAAAGTCTTTTTAGAGTTATGGCAGATACGGCCCGGAGACTGTCAGACATGTCGTGTTACTATGTCATGACTCATGGTTACTTACTTTAAGTATGCCCATTTAGCACTGTGAAGGTGAACTATCAGATATGATAATAGCGGTCAATGCACCGAACTGTGATCCATGTGATGTGCTACAAGTTGATCCAAGGGTCATTTTTAGACGTGGGAGTGGGTCCCCTGGTTGACATTCTCTTGCATCCACTACAGCTAGTATGTTGGTGGTAATCGACGACGCATCGATCAATCACGTAAATATCCACTGTGTTATTCCCAACGTCGTGCACCCGTGCATGTGTATATCCATATATGTACGCCCAGGGTTAAACTCGCAACGCTATTTCTACTAGTATCTTCTATAGCCACTGCTTCTGCCTTTTATCTGATTGTATCTTCACGGCCACCTTGTCGGTGTTTCGCCTAGTGATAAATTTTGTGCCATGTCATCCGACATACCACAGACGGATCTGTGGCTTGAACGATCTCGTCTTAATGGAATGCTACTAGGCGCGGTGTCCTACGGTGAGTTTTCAGTTGAACATAAAACAGGCGTATATTTATGTATCGGGGCAGGCGGGTTCTTTGTCCTTACAATACAAGCCGCGATTGCCCTCATGCGACGCCCTCGAAACGGAGAAACAACTGCAAACAGTCGCATTGGGCTCATTTGCTACATTTTTATCACGTTCGTATTAGGGACGATAGGCTTTGCGGGTAATGCAAAATTCACAGAGATGATCTGGATTGACCTTCGTAACGCACGAGGTGGCCCGGTTGCACTAATCCAGGACGAACTCAATTATACTGTCAATATTCTGGCGATTGTCTGGTAGGCACGCGCATTCAATCATTGGGCTTCTACTCTTGATGCCTTCATCTAGTTATTATGTCATGGACTGGTTCATGCAAGCGCTGCTTGTGAGTCACCGTCTTCACTGGCAAAACTGTCGCTTAAAATATGTAGCTTCACCGATGCTTTGTAGTATGGAACTGGGCAAGATACGTGACAATTCCCATGATTACCCTCTATGTTGCCATGATTGGTATAGTTCACATTTACCAAATGTTAATTATCACTTAACCTTGAACAGCAATGTCTATTCTGGTCTTGATTCAGGCGAGCACTGGCGTCACATGGTACAATATCGACACGGTGCTTATCTACCTCAGCATCCAAGTGGGCATCAACGTGATTTATACAATTCTCGTGACGAATCGTATAGTCGTCATGCGAAGCCAGATGAAACAAATCATAAAGGGATACGACTCTAGCATTTATGATACCATCGTCCGCATGACCATCGAGTCCACCATGCTTTATTCCGTTTTGGCTGTTACTTTCCTCATTTCCTTTGCTGTTCATTCTTACGTCTCTAACCTTTGCTTCCTGGCTGTCAGCCATGTTCAGGTAAGCTAACGGAAACATGCGTCATCAGGACTCGCCTTTCATGTGTTTTCTTTTTATTAGGGCATTTCCCAATTGCTTATCATTATTCGTGTAGCACGCGGACGGACAATCACAAGCGACTGGTCAACCCGAATTCATGCAGTATCTACGCCAATAGCATTCTCAGGGACTACGTTGGACACATTAGAGGGAACTGATGTAGATCGAATAGATCTCCCTTCGCAGGAAGGTGTCTAGTTGTATTTTTGTATTCTGTTCACTCGATAAAGGCGGAAGATGCATAGCATGGATTCGACATTACATGCACTATTGATTTTTGTTGAATATTATACTTCTCGTCTTCGATTCACGCAATTTGTGAAATTTGTGAATGGATTACATCATGTTATGGGTACTGATCTCGGTCTCAGCTCATTGTTATGTACCATAACGAGATGCAGAACGTATATACCGTGATAATGCTAAGGGAGCCATGCTTACACCCCGAACCACATGCAGACTCAAAATATGATCTTGTAATCCACTCTTAACTTCACTCATCACCATCTTTACTGAACTACAAACTGGCGTGGAATCGTGTCTGCTTCTGACTTCAATGGAATTTATGCCAGACGGCGGGTCTTGAGAAACTAGCATAGTTCGTAGAAAATCATTTGCATCTGAATACAGCCAATATGATCGTCCAGCTTGGGCAATTATGTACATATTCCTACTCTCATGGTCAAACAGGAGTCCAGTAAAATGGCGCACATGCTACTTGTATAGAACTGATCCGTTCGCTCTTGACAAGCATAAGAGCAGGAATCTGTATCTTCCACTAGCATCTGCTTCCAATAAAGGTATGTTATCTGGTCGGACAGTTCTAAGCAGTCAGACCCACCTATTTGATTTTGTTTTCAGTGAGAGCTTCGACGATCTTATCGATGATAGTTCTGGCATCATCCAAGATAGGTGACTCGTATCTCACGAACCATGTATCTTTGTTCTTCTCCGTGATGATAGTGACATACTTTCCTTCGGTGTTTATCATCGACTTGATATGGAATGTAAGTTGTCCCGCAAGTGCATTGCTCTGAGACCTGAGACATCCATGCCAGCTGAGCCAATCTCTATCTCCAAAATTCGCCCCAGCGTTCTCGGGCGATATATTATTCAGAAATTCTTTCATTCCTCTCATCTGACGTTTGTATGTGGTCTATATGGTGCCTATTAAGTCAACTAGACAAAGAAATGCGTAGAGCAGCTCACATCGACTTTGACAGACATTGGATCGTTTGTGTGGTTATTTGAATCGACCTTGGATGAGGGTTCCTTGTATTTTTAAGGCGTACTTATACGCACTCTTCAATCATGAAAGGCTTCTGAGTTAGGTTCTGTCGTACAGCATGTTTCGATGAAATGCCTAAATCAGGGGAGGATATTAATGCAATCATGAAATGCTCAGCGGTTCTGTACAGCAAGTGTTAACTCGGAAGGCATCTTCCGGTATAGATATGCAATTGGTCTTGCAATGAAGTACAATTATACAGTATACGCCACAAGATGGAAGACTTGATTATCGCATGTTTAACAGGTCACTTCCGGTGTCGACAATACGAGTTGTAGCTCGACAGCTAGCTGCTGTGCTTCTGATAAAGCAGTCAGGACGAAGTTTTTATCGAGCCATCACTACTCGATCGCGTGTCATCCATGAAAACAGTGTAAAAATGTCAAGTCCCAAGTATAGTCACCTTGTGAGACCAAGGTCTGGAATCTTGATATAAACCAGATGCGGCGACAAACTGCATTGCCGGAGATCAAGTGGTGATGAACCACAAAAAGATTAATCAGATGAAGGGTCACCCTGAGACATAGATTCTGTAGTTGTAGGATGTACTAGTAGTTCCATCAGTAACGGCTAATTGAATCCCATCCGACTGAGGATTTCCTAATCGATTGAATTTTGAGCTCCGACGAGCAGCCGCATGCGTCATCTACTGGTTCACTGAGGATAGTCAGGTATGTCGAGGACGGACGGTATTGAACGTTTAACATCTGCTAACCATGACCCTATGTCGTAGCCAGCCGCAGTCCTCGATGTCCAACGACCTTGAAGAGCAATTTTCCACACTTCGCAAAGAGGAATGGGTTAACCTTGCGGCTCTTGTCGATTGCGCTACGACACGTCTTTCAAAACCTTCCTGCAAATCCATAGAGTTTCTCGGTCGAGGTACCTATAATAACGTCTACAGACTTGTCTTTACCGATGACACTGAGGTTGCCGCTAGCGTGCCAGTTCATGATGACGAGGACTTCAATCCGCAGGCGAAGCTATCTGAGATAGCCACGATGCAATTTGTTCGCACATCCGGTTTGTATCCAGATATCGCTGTTCCACAAGTCTACGCTTGGGATATTACATTTACGAATCCAGTTGGTGCTCCATACGTTCTCATGGATGTCATCCATGGCAGAAGCCTCAACGAACTCAGCGACAATCCCAACAGGCTATGGGGACTAGACACCATGCCAGAAGTACAGCAGCTGGCCGTCACAAAAACACTGGCAAAGCTGCAATCTGCTTTGTCAGTACCTGTACCATTTGACAAGATCGGCAGCATTACCTTCGATGACGAAGGAAAGTTTGTTGTAGGACCACTCTTCACCCTCTCGCAGCAGAATCTCGAGGGACCATATCAATCTCTCACTGATCTCTGGAGAGCCTGCCTTGAGCATCATATCTTACTTTCTCTTAAGGAATGGTCCAGGCTTAAGAGGGACCAACTACCTCCTGGCTGGCCCAGATGTACCCCTCAAATGTTTTCTGAACTCTTCCAACTTCTCTCGTCGCTCATACCCCACTTCATTCCTCCATCTTCTTACCTGCGCTTAGCCTTGCACCATCCTGACCTTGCACTCCGCAACGTCTTTTTTGATCCAATCGACGACACAAAAATCGTGGGCATCATAGACTGGGGAGGTGCCCAGATCCTCCCTCTCATGCTCACGGCCAAGTACCCCGGGGAGCTGCTTTCTACAGGAGATGATCCATGCGCGAGACCAGGGATACCCGATGAGGATTGGAAGACTGTTCCACATGACTGGACTTCGTTCGGTGACACTTCCCAGTGGCCGACAGGCGTCAAAGAAAACAACGAGCCACTAGATATGACGGTTCGAGCAAGCGCTATGATCAAGCAGTTTTATCTCCGCCAGCACTTTGGCGCATGCTTTGCGCAGGAGAACCATGATAAATATGGAGATTCTAATCCTGGTCGCGCGGCATTATTTGCTCATGCGCCGTATTACCTCAAGTTTCATGAGACCCTCACGGGCGGCTGGACCGCGTGGGTCAAACATGCCGATTGGATACGTGAGACGTATTGGAGATTATATGCGGCAAAACAGGACTTGCCGCGTCCCGCGTTGATTATTGGTCCAAACGTCTACCGCAGCAGCGTGGATAAGCCGGTATGTGACTTGGGCATCTTCGAGGAGAAAGTCTCCGAAGATTATGAGGAAGAAGAGGAATATGACAGTACTTAGCTAGATTCCATACATCGTCCAAATATCATTCACCCTGAATGATCTGCTACTGCGTTACCCGCCAGATGTCAAGGGGAATCTTGCCACATATGATACGATCCGTCGTCATCATGATCACCGAATTTGATCTCCCGTAGTTAATTCTTTCTCAGGGACTATACGGTATCGAACGCAAGGGATAAAGGCGACATGGTGCAGATAGCTGGGGCTGAGTAGGACGGTGTTCAGTTATTATCTGAGTCGGTGAGCGGGGACTCAGAAGGAAGTACAACAAGAGATAATTCAGATATCGTGCAAAGTTGGTGTTACACTTGATTAATGATTTATGCCTACTATCGAATATTCTGTTTCGATGCGCTGCAGCCTATAACCTGTTGAAGGTCTTTGAAGGATATATACGTGTGTGGTTTCGCAGATACTGTCCCAATGACGTTCAGTTCGGCCACACCAAAGATCAAGACGAAAGGCAAAACTGCGACGCACACAGTATTATGGTCAGTAAGTAAGCCATGCCTCGGCCGCCTGCAAAGCTGAGTCCCATCCATCAGTCCCCTGCTCCAATGTCTGCACGCTCTCCACCTCGTCCTTTCCCAGCTTAAACCCATTATAGAGGTGTGGAAACACGCCCTCCCCTCCGCGCGGACCGCACACCTCTGCTTTCGGGTCCTCCCACTTGATGCTCTTCTCGACAGGGTCGTAGGGAATGCGGAGGACGTAGACTTTGGGGTCGTCTTTGAAGAAGAATTTGAGCGTGTTGGGGACTTGAAGCGAGGTGGAGAGGTGGATGAAGCCGGATTTTTGGTCGAGGTCGCTCACGGGGAGACTGTCGGGGAGGGGGTCAGGCGGGGGTGCTGATGAGGGAACAAGCTTGTAAATGTAGGTTGGTTTGGCATCGGAGGGAGTAGCCATGGTTTGGGAAGACGATTGAGGTCGGATTCAAATTCAGATTCAGATACGCCCACTATTCGCAAGTGACGTCAAATCACATCCACAAATAACGATCGTGGCACTCGGATATTTCCTAGTTGCTGTAAATCTCTTGTACACCTACACCAACCTCTCCTTGCATCATGAAGTACATCTATCCAGTAAATGGTGCTTGACTCATTCACACACTTTGTGAGCATTTCACTGCCCACCGCGGCTACTTGGTCTGGAGCCTAATTTCTGAATAGGTTCCGAGGGTACCCCCGCCAGGACTCGGACAATTCATGTATCATCGACGTAACTGAAGTCCATCCATGGCTACGGTATCGATAGTGCGGCGCGTCGATATCAGGAGAAAGCATTAGTCGGCAACAAGAAAAAACGTGGATTGAATTTACGGGGGTGCAAGCGCTACAGGCGGTAAAGCATGATGCGTATACACATGACGATAGGGAGCGACGTCCTTCGAATCAGCCCTGCGCGCTCTGATGGAAAGCCAGAGGTCAGTCCCACAGTATCCTTGCGTTTGGAGTCAGTTCATACGGCCAATTTTTCTGGAGACGGGCGCTCAGCCTTCTACGCTGAATGTATGTGGCTGATATTCGATATGAATATTGGGCGGTTCGGACATATCCCTTCTCAACTACGACATGCTGGTCGAATGAATCACCGACGTGCGTGGCGCTCAGAAGAGGCGCCTTGAATCACAATTTGCTGTACTAATAATTTCATTAGCCGCCGGATGCACTCCACGGTTTCGCCTGCCCCTCCCAGCTTTTTCGATGCCACCAAGCTAGATACGTGAGGCATGCACACGATAAGTAGGTAATTCGAACCATCTGAATCAAAGGATGGTAGAGTTACCACCGAGTGGTTTAGTCGCAGAACAATTTCCAGCCTCCCGATTGCACCCTGATTCCCTGAGTCCAGAGTACTAAAATTTCACGAAGACTTCGCGAAGCCTCAAGGTATTACTTGGTGCCTCAAGACCCCGTCTGGTGAGAAACACCACAAATATCAGGAAACTAAAAGATCGTGCGGCAAGTACGGCACTACCTAAAACCAAATCAGCCGTGTTCCGACGGACTTCACCATTCCCAGAGATGGCGCCTGTGTATGAATGTCAGTCTGTGTCATAATCCAGATTCAGCGCGCCGGGCATTTGTGCCAGCGCTTATGACTCGACAAACGTTCTGAACTTGCGACTACTTCCCTCCCCTTCGCCTGAACGTACCACAACGATCATACTTATCAGCGTTTCTAACTCTATTAGGAGTGGAATAGATCCGTGGCTGCCATGGTCATGAGCTCTAATTTGCCTTCCATGCATTTTGGTGCATACTAGTAGTGTGGCCATAGTGGTCGGAGAGGATGACCATTGACGCTCGACTACATAGAGGTGCGTCTATATTACGTTTTCGGCATTTGATGCTTTCATTTCGCCTATCCGCCAATGTCTCTGATATCACCCCAAAGAACTCCTAAGAAGCACTTCATGAGAATAATGAACGGTGATGCGAGGGCCGCCGGCATGCCACTGATAGCTAGTGTGGGGCTACACATGCAATGTGGCAGTTTTACTTGCCTATGAACAACGAAATGCAGAGAGTACATCATGACCAGTGACGATGTTGCTGCCTTCAGAGCCGAGTGCGGGTCATTATATTGCACACCGTGTGGAGGTTGGCCCGCAAACGTCGCACGCAGCAAGTTAATGGCCGTAGGTTCCTGCCATTGATGCTAGGGATTGTTGTTAGCTTCTCCATAACCGATAGTCATGGCGGGTCTATCATAAATGCAAACGGCGTCAGTGGTAAATTGATACAGAACGTCATAGCGCCAAAAACGTCACCAGTATAACATTTCGAAGTGGTATGACCGGCTGAGCCCACACGGCAAATTGCGTGTCACAGTGTACATGCCATCAGACTATCTTCCCATCCACTATTTTCGCCCTTCCAGTTTCACCGGCTCTCTATCTCCAGTATCCGCCTCCGGAAGTAACCTGCCCTCAAGTGCTTCCATGCTAGAAAGGCGAGGCATGCGCATGGTAAGTATGTGATCCGGGTCCTGTCAATAAAAGAAGGCAGACTTTTACCAGAAGGCCGAATTCTGGAGCCGTCGAACCTGTACCCGGAGCTACTAGAACACCCAGTTCTTAGAAGCAGCGAATGTACCCATCATTGCCTCACGATGTGCCCTCGACGGACATCCAGGCATGTCTCCTTAGCATTGGCGTCAAAACTCGGAATTTCGCTGCGAGCGCTTACCCCAGACATTAAATACAAACTGTACTGTGTACGTCGATGTCCAATATCCGTCTTGCTCGTTTAACTATTATTACCACCAAAACCCCCTGACTTTCAGGACGTAAATTCACGCATTCGATCCGCCGGGAATTCAGGACCCAGAAGACGCAAAGAAGCATTGTTCGCAGCATCTCACCAACGCCCTATATTAATATGGTAGCCTTGAATGTGATTGCAGCATGCAGAGATCAGATCAGATCAACATGCTCTGGCATGATCATGATCCCTGACGATACCAGATCAGTACACCTCCGCTCTACTACACGTAACCAATAAATATCTATCACTCCCAAGCAATGCAGTCGTATCACAGCAGTGCGTCTAGCCTTACATGGAAGTGTGAGGTTTTGTTTATACTCTCCTTTCATCAATCATACCATTTATTCTTCAGGAGCTAGCGTGAAACTGCTAACTTAATATAACGATAAGTTGTTCGAGTTGTTCGAGTTCAAGTTATATCAAGTTAGCACCATACTGATCAGCCCCAGCTTTGCCTCCCCCTCGGGGAGTGTTTAGTGCTTACCAGTGGCGTAGTCCCACCAGAGATGATCGTCCTCCCTGTTACCACGTGTTGATAATTTGATTGATATCCCCCATTTCGCCTGTCCCTTCATTAGACTCGTTTTGAGATGACGTACGCCACTGGACTATATCATCGAGGCTGGTCACGAGCGAATGCGATTGATATGTGCTGCAATAGTTCGAAGAGGACCGCAGGAGCTTTTGCAACCCCAACATTGCACACGAATAGTACATATGAGAGACAACAAATGCTATTAGTGGTCATTACAAGAATATACAACTATCACCCATACACCAATTCAAGACGGTGTGACCTCCCCTAACTTGCCGAGGTCAGTATCGAAACCATTCTGCTTCGAATATCGCCACATTATGTGTGCGTTGTTAATTCACATCTTCACACCATGTCACCCGCCGTCTTCTTCACATTTCTACCCTTGGCACGATTTCTTTTCTCCAGTATGAACCTCCGGAGGAAAAGATAGGGCCATGCTGCGCGCTGGTGGAACTCGGCACCCTCCTCATGGAACGAAGTGTGCGTCTGAAGTGTGATGACGACGTAAACTGTCAAGAGCGTGAGCATAATTGTGGTCTCGGCGTAGTGACCGAGAGTCTCTAGAGATCCAGGGTTGATCTCTGAGACGTTCATCCCAAAAACAGACTAAGGGCGTATGGGTCAGATAGGTTCCGCATGAAAGACCTTGATGCTCACGGCTATAAAGCTCGCCGGTAGGAAGACCATCGTCAGGTATGAGATCTGGAAGTAGTTTGTAAGCACCTGGTGCGGTGATCGGTTTCGAGGAAAGAAGAATACCTGTTTCATAGCCGCTGAGTCTCTAACCGTCGCCTCTGTGAGCGTTCGCGTCTGCCTACTGTCTTCAATGTTAACAGTCGCGAACGCAAGGTCCATCACATTTTTCAGCCGACTGCTCAACATCTCCCTTCGCTTTTCTAGACGATCAATCTCGCTGAGTAGGTTCCCAGTCTCCTTCTCCATAACCTCCTTGGAGGCCATGCGCTGATCGTCCGTGAAGGTTTCGGACTCCATGGCTGGATTTGGGGTCTCCTGGATGAAAGATACAGATATCTTGAAGTTATGAAGGAGTGCTTGATAGTGCAGAAGATGTGCTTGGAGGACGTGGAGCTTGCGTGTGAGCTCGATACGACTGTCGTGCAGTACCTCTGACTCCTGAATATTATTGAGCAACGTCACCTCCACCCCGACGAGCGTTACATACCAGCTCGCTAACGTGACTATATAGCAGCTCAAAGGACTCATCCCATGCATATAGCGCATACCATAAAATCGCAAGGAAGAGGAACGTAGGGTCTTTGGTTTTGGAGAATATAATCTGCCAGTAGACGCTCTCCCCAACAAGGCGTGTGAGCGCGTGGAGGTGCTTTGCGGACGTTTGACACCATGTAGAATCAGGGTGATATGAGATAATGGTGCTTGTCTTTACACCGCGGACCATATGAATGGCGAGCAGGTCTATGAAGAGCATGTCGCCATCTAGAAGGGATGTCGGAGCGTGAACATAAAGATACCAATACACGTACTGCTCATAGGGAAAGGTGCCTGAGTGTTTATTTGAGTATCTGTTGGAAGTGAGTAAGATGACTGGTGGACTTCCTAGTTACGCACCAGTATTTTCCGATGGTGTTGGAGAAACGCGTGATCTTGACCTATGTGTTCGTACAAATGGAAGGGTAATGGTAATGTCTATCAAGCATATTAGCATGCAAGCCAAAATAGAAGTCTAGACTTACGATCTCCTTTTCCATGGGTGGGTGCTTCTTGGTATCGCGACGGTATCCAATTAATGGAGGACGTGAAGAAAAATGGTTCGATGTTGTATCTGAATACGGCTTTCAGAGCGAGTAGACAAGCGAAAGACGATCCATACTTTGTGCCAAG
This sequence comes from Rhizopogon roseolus, assembly GCA_930272055.1. NCBI lineage: Eukaryota > Fungi > Basidiomycota > Agaricomycetes > Boletales > Rhizopogonaceae > Rhizopogon > Rhizopogon roseolus. The sequence goes on along the minus strand of CAKNEV010000290.1, from coordinate 6,941 downwards.
CATGCGCAAGACAGACGGTGTCAAGTTATCCACAAATAGCGATCGCACCCGAATACCTTCTGGTCGCTGCAAATCCTATGTTATATCCAAATCAATATGCAAGGGACGAGTAAGACTCGCCTCTCCCTGCAACATGTTCCAGAAGTCATTTTCCGAATCATTTATGGTTGTCATGGTCATATCTGGGGTGTTGAATTTCCCGCCGTCAAGCACATCTATCCAGTAAATCGTACTAGACTGATTCTTCGAACACTTTTCGAGCATCTGACTACGCTTTACTTGATCTGGAGTCCAGTTCCCGAACAGGCTCTGAGGGTACCCTGGCCACTTTGGAGCAATTGAGGCATCAGTCACCGCAGTCGTGGCGTCAGACTTATTTGTAGCAACATCAGTCGCAACATTCGTAACAGCAGTTAAAGGACTCGTAATATCGACGTGGCTGAAGTCCATCCACGGCCACGGCCCTGATGGTGCGGCGTGTCGATATCTGGGGAAAGTATAGGCCAACAATAGCGAGAAAGAGACGTGGACTAAACTCACGGGGGTGCAGGCACCGCAGGCGGCAAAGCTTCATCCATGTTGCCTTGGGGGACAACGTCCTTCGTGTCGAGATTGCGTTGTATGATAGAATCAAAGGTGGCCCGTGCCCTCTTGAACGCCATGATGGCTTAGCCTTTGGAGTCAGTTTATGCGGCAGTGGTGAGGGAGGAAGAGTGCCAATGAATATATATATGATTGTGAAGATGGGCACTGAAGGATCCGTGCTGAATGTACGTGGTTGACAGGCGCTTCACTCGCATTGCTTTCACAAAATGAGGTGCATACCGGCTAAATTGGTTGGCCTGAACCGTCGGAGAGAAAGGTCCCGAACATCGGCGGAAAGAAGTTGAAGGGAGAATCGCTGAGTTTGCGTTGAGCGCGCATCATACATGAGGCATAGTGACAATTGCCAGAGGTGTCACTCAAGCTTGAGTTTAATTTGATGACTCGTGCGCGTGGATACCCATCTGCCTCAGCCTAGACTGCTGCTGGATTCAGTGGCGACTTTCAAGTAACCCACTTACCCCATATCACTTATTATCCGGCTGACTAAGTGCCAAGCGACACGCACTGAGAAAGTGGCGGTGAAAAGACTCACTCTCCATGTGTCAACTACCACTCTGGAACAGACGTATAATCCAACTTATCGATGGAAAGGGTATATAGGTATAGATTGACTAGATTGTATATGCATAGTACATAAAACGGCGTTGGAGCTAGTGCTCTGTCAGTGCAGTGCTCACCTATGTAATTTAACGCTCTCCGGTTCTTCTCCCGGGCACCTCATTCTCTCCACTGCCCTCCAGATTCCCTTCACTCCACTGCGGAGAAGAAGAATCGGCCACGCTGCACGCCTCTGCAACCTAGCACCCTTCTCGTGGAATGAAGTATGCGTCTGAAGTGTGACGACAATATAGAATGTCAACACCGTAAGCACAATGGTGACTTCAACATAGCGATCGATGGTCTCTCGACTGTCAGGGTTGATCTCTACGACATTCATCCCGAAGACGGACTAATGGAAAAGTCAGATACTATGGTTCCACGCAAACACGGAAAACCTCTGCTTACGGCTATCAAGCTCGCCGGTAGGAATATCATCGTCAAGTACGTGATCTCAGGAGAGTAATTTATCAGTATCTGGTGTGGCGAGTTGGTTTAAGTAAATGGGGTACCTGTCTCATAGACGCCGAGTCTCTGATATTCACATTCGCGAACGCAAGGTCAATGACATTCTTCAACTGCTTACTCAACATCTCCCGTCGCTTTTCTAGACGATCGATTTCGCTGAGTAGATTTTCACACTCCTTCTCCATAAGCTCATTTGAGGTTGACCGTTGTTCCTCATAGAAATTTTGAGACTCCATGGCTGGATTCGGGTTCTTCTGGATAAAGGATACTGATAGCTGAAAACAATGAATGAGAGATTCGTAGTGCAGAAGATATGCTTGGAGAGTATGAAGGTCGCGTGTGTGCTCGACGCGAGACTCTGTCAGTACGTCCGACTCCTGAAAGTACTTGAGTAACATTGCTTCAACCCTACACAAGGGCGACGTACCAATGGCATAACATGATTATACAGCAACTCCAAGGACTCATCCCATGCATATAACGCATACCATAAAATAGCGAGAAAGAGGAACGTTGGGTCTGTAGATTTGGAGAATATATTTTGCCAGTAGACACTGTCCCCAACGAGCCGCATGAGCGAGTGGAGATGCTTCGCAGATGATAGCGATGTAGACTCGGGGTGGTACGAGATGATGGTGCTACTTTCTACGTTGCGAATCATATGAATCGCGAGGAGGTCGATGAAGAGCATATCGCCATCTAGAAGGGAAGTCGGAACGTGAATATGAGGATAACAATACACATACTGGACAGAGAAAGAGGTGCCTGGGTGTTGATCTGGTTATCTATCGACTTGGGTGACTGCGATCCCGTAGGGCTGGGTGGTCTTGGGCAAGTTTGTACGAATGGCAGGGTGATAGTAATGTCTTATGGCGCGTGTTAATCTACCCTCCAAATGGAAAGTGTCGAACTTACGATCTCCCTTTCCATGACTAAGTGCTTCCTGGTATCGTGAAGGTATCCAATTAATGGAAGAAGTGAAGAAGAATGGTTCAATGTTGTATCTGTGCACCAGGTCCATGAGAGCTAGTAGATGAGAAAAAGTAGCACATACTTCGTGCCCAGCATTTTCAAGACAGGTACTGTCAAGTCATCCACAAATATTGATCGCACTCGGATATTCAGTGGTCTCTGTAAATCCCATCGTCCATCCAATCTAGGACACAAGTGACATGTGAGATTCACCTTTCCCTGCAATATATTCCAAAACTTCTCCTGATTTGCGGCGTTCACCGTACTAATATGACCACCTCCTCCTACATCTGGGATAGTGAATTTCCCGTCGTCGCCCACGTCCATCCAGTAAATTGTGCTAGACTCATTCTTCGAACACTTTACAAGCATCTGACTGTGCTTTACTTGAGTTGGAGTCCAGTTCCCGAATCGATTCTGAGGGTACCCAGGCCAAGATGGATCGACAGGAACGTTACTCGTAGCAGTTGGACCGTGGACTTTTCTGAAGTCCATCCATGGCCATGGTCCAGATGGTGCTGCGTGTCGATACCTGAGAACATCGGTCAACAACAACAAGAATCGAAAGACAGATGACGTCGAGATTCAGCTGGACGTACTGTGACTGGGGCACAGGTTGTGCATCATTGTGCCTGGGATTTACGTCTTGAAGAGCAATGCCCTGCGAGTGGTGTTTGGACGCTACGACGCGAATAGACTTCAAGGCAGGTCCAGGCTGCGGACTGTCCACTGGCATGGTAGCTTAGCGCTTGGAGGTAATTCATAGCACCTATACTCGGCAGGTTTATATCTACACGGTTAGCGCTCCCCGGCCGACTGAAAGAAAGCAGGTGTGTGACCAGGAGGTTAGAACTTAGCGTTGAGATCAAAGTAGTTGGAATTAGAAGTAGATCTTCGGATCTCACACCCACGGCCCGGGCGCGCGCTCAACTTCACAGTTGACGCCAAAGATGAATGGTTTTCTAAGCTAGCCGAGGCACGAGGCTAGCATAGAATTTAGTCCACGCCTGGCTCACTGAGTCACCACTCTCCCACATCTGCCACCGAACACTGCTGGCGTCCGCCAGCTCTTAGTTCTCTCGTTTTCTGCTCACCCACCCGCCGCTCCCTCTCACAGAACCTTCGAACAAAGCTACACTCACACTAGCCACAAAATTTTTTAATATGCTCCAGCTCTGTCCGACGCGCGCTCACACCACGAACTGTTCCGCTTGCGAAAGTGATCTGTTCGGGCCCACCCGCCCCACACAGCTCACCTTTACACCCAAGTTCAAACTGGCGTTTCGGGCCGGAAAACCCTACGGGTTTTCACCCAAAGACCTTCGTACATATCTGCTAACAATGTTCTTTACCACCATCGCTGGGGATTACACAACATTCCCGCTATCATCTTGTTTCTCAGTCCAGACACATAGCATCGATACGCGTAGATCTATCATGATGTACAGTATTCGCAATCGCAAAAACCACGTCCAGAGTTATATTGCTCTGACCCCTGGCGCTCACAAATCATTATTTTCATCTAATAGACGCTGGTATCATTTGCATCTTTTCCATCTTCCCAAATTGGTGCGCCACCATCGGGTGGATTCATGCCATGGCTCCTGTGAGTGTTTCAAGTTATTGGGAGATAAGTCATATTGTATACTGCGTAGATGATACACGAATCATAGGTACAACTCTGACAAAGAAAGTGAGAGAAACTGTACTGCATCGAGACATGTGAAAGGAAGAGTAGGATATATACTATGAAGGTAGGCAGAATTTCCGCAGAAAGGCGACTACAACTGACTTGAATGTCGAGAAATGAGGAAGCATTTTCAATCAGAGGCGCATTACTTTACTCAGACCCCAATTGTGCCCCTGTTTACTTCATTCACAGCGCTTGTGCTTTCTCCTGCATCACCCCTTCAGGGAAAAGGGTTGACTTTTGCTCCTAGAACTGACAATCTTCATGGTGAAAATATGCATCCCAAGCGTGGCGATGATATAAACAATAAAGGTCAACGCAATGTCGCAGAGGGTCTTTAGAGAAACAGAGCTGCTGATATCTGTCACATTGATCCAGAAGATAGACTAAGGAATAAGTGTGCTTAGATACTTGATATTACTATGGTTGCTATGAAGCTTACCGGTAGGAGGACCATGGTCAGGTACGAGCTCTGAAAGTACTCTGTCAGTATATGGTGAGGCGATCGGTTTGAGGAAAGGAGTACCTGTCTCATAGCCGCCAAGTCTCTGACCATCGCGTCAGTAAGCTTGTTCGTCGAGTCTGAGATCTGAAAGGAGTCTGTCAGTATATAGTGAGGAAGTCAGTTTGAGGAAAGGAGTACCTGTCTCATAGCCGTCAAGCCTCGATGAGTCAGATAGGTTCCGCATGACAGACCATCATACTCACGGCTATAAAGCTAGCTGGTACTAGGAAGACCATCGCCAGGTACGAGATCTAACGGCAGTTTGTCAGTGACTAGGTGAGACGACCCGCGTTAAAGAAAGAAAGGTACCTATTTCATAGCCGCTGAGTCTCTGACCATGGCCTCTGTGAGCCTTTGCATCTGCCTACTGTCCTCGATATTAACAGTCGCGAATGCGAGGTTCATAGCATTCTTCAGCCGACTGCTCAAAACGGCCAATTTCATTGAGTAGATTCTCGCTCTCCTGCTTCATAAGCTCAGCTGAGACCACGCGCTGTTCGTCAGTGAAGCTTTTGGACTCCATGGCCGGATTGGGGGTCGTCTTAATGAAGGATACTGATACTCAGAAGTTATCAAGGAGTGATTGGTAGTGCAGAAGGTGCACTTTGAAGCATGACATTTGTGATGTCCGAGTGGCACCGCCAGTGAACGCCCTGAACATCCACTGGACCGCCATCATTAACACCCAGTAAAGGAATTCCGAGGGCACGCAGCAAGCCGACTGCCTTGCCAGTTTCGAGGACACGACTAGCGGTACGCACCAGGAATATCGGCACGGAAAATGCCACCGCCGGGTGCCTCGAAGTGCTCCAAAGTCTTGGGGAACATATCGAGCGATTAGACAAGCGAAAGACGCTCCATACCTTGTGTCAAGCATGCGCAAGATAGACGGCGTCAAGTCATTCACAAATAGCGATCGCATCCGAATACCTTCTGGTCGCTGCATATCCTATATTATATCCAAACTAATATATACAAGGGACGAATGAGACTCGCCTCTCCCTGCAACATGTTCCAGAAGTCATTTTCCGAACCCTTTGTGATCGTCACGGTCATATCTGGAATGGTGAATTTCCCATTGTCAAGCACATCCATCCGGTAAATGGTACTAGATTGATTCTTCAAACACTTTATGAGCATTTGACTACGCTGTACTTCATCTGGAGTCCAGTGGCCGAACAGATTCTGAGTTTACCCCGGCCACTTTGCGGCGGTTGAGGCATCAGTCATGGCAACTTCAGTCACAACAGTCGTAAGAGCAATTGAAGGACTCGTAATATTGACGTGGCTGAAATCCATCCATGGCTACGGCCCCGATGGTGCGGCGTGTCGATATCTGGGGAGAGTATAGGCCATCAACAAGGAGAAAGAGATGTGGGCTGAACTCACGGGGGTGCAGGGACTGCAGGCGGTAAAGCTTCATCCTTGTTGTCTTGGGGGACAACGTCCTTCGTGTCGGGATTGCGCTGTATGATAGAATCCAAGGTGGCCCGTGCTCTCTTGAACGCCATGATGGCTTAGCCTTTGATGCGGCAGTAGTGAGGGAGGAAGAGTGTCAATGAATATATATATGATTGTGAAGATGGGCGCTGAAGGATCCGTGCTGAATGTACGTGGTTGACAGGCGCTTCACTCGCAGTACTTTCACAAAATGAGGTGCATACCGGCTAAATTGGTTGGCCTGAACCTCCGGGGGGAAAGGTCCCAAACATTGGCGTCAAGAAGTTGAAGGGACAATCGCTGAGTTTGCGTTGAGCGCGCATCATACATGAGGCACAGTGACAATTGCCAGAGGTGTCATCAAGGTTGAGTTTGATGACTCGTGGATGCCCTCCTGCCTCAACCTAGGGTATAAGTGCCGAACTTGTCGGCAGGGAAAACTGCTGCTGGATTCAGTTGCGACAGACGAGATTCATACCTTTCAAGTAAGATATCACGCCAAATTATTATCCGACTGACTAAGCGCCAAGCATGCGCTGTGAAAGACTCACTTCCGACTCCCGAGTCCCCGTTTGCCAACGACCACTCACTGCGGAAACGAGAAAATAGTCCGACTCTAATCCGAGGCGCACGATTTGTATAATCCGATACAAAACCCACCTA
>CAKNEV010000289.1:0-36991 GCA_930272055.1 Rhizopogon roseolus | reverse complement strand
CCGTTTTTGAAAACGGCACTTGAAAAAACGGCACGGTGCCGTTTTCGAAAACGGTGCAGCAGATCGGGCCCTAAAGGAAATCAACCGATACTCCGAAAATAATCAACCCGTCGGTAACAGAACGAAATCCGGGACGAGTCTCTCGAATCTCGATCGTTAAGCTGGGATGCAAAATGATCGCGGACCTTAAAACAGAATGTGGGAATAAGCCCCTATCTCGTAGTATAAACGACTGGGTGTGCAGTCCTTTCCCCCATCTCGTCTCTTGCTCTTCAACCACACCCACATCTACGTCTTTCATCACAAATCGACATTGAAACATTTTCAAACATGGTCCACAGAGTTGTAAGTACATTTCACACATATCCTGGTTGCTTTCTCATTATTCCGTCAGTGTATATCTGCATCAGCTCTGCAAAGAGAATTCCAAGAAGTTGGCCCCAAGATCTCGCTTCCAGCGATAGCATCTTACATCGCTAATATCGTGGAGGGCTTCGCTCACCTCACAGAATTTACCGTCTACGGCGGATGTAATTTCCCTGCCGAAATGATTGCGGGCATACGCTCCCTTTCTAAACACCTCATCCTCGCTCTGCACTCGCTCTACAGTCACATCTCCAGTGCCGCTATCGGCCTCATCACCTCCTTGTCAGATGGTTTGGGCTCCGCGTTCGAACCCCTGATATCCCTCTTTCTCCCGACTCTCCTTGCGCTCTGTCTCCAGGCCAGCCAGGCTACTTCCAGCCAAGCGAAGGCGTGCATCCTCGCCATGATCAAACACACGCAATCCCCATCCATTCTCTCATATCTCGCGAAATCGGTACATCACAAGTACTTTTTAGTGCGCTCAGTGGCTGCAGAGGGTGTCCTCGCCTGCCTGGATTGCTTCAATTCTCCTGACCGTCCTCTTATCGAGGACATCATCAAGTCTACTTCCCGGGATACCAATGCCGATGTAAGGGCCACCGGGGAAAAGATTGTTGAGGCATACAGGGCCCGTTGGCCTGACAGCGCGGAGAGGTTCGTCGTAAATCATTTCTACTTCTGACGGTCTGTCTCATATATACCATACAGTCTTATTGCTCTCCTATCCGCTGTCGACGAGAAAGACTTAGAAGTCCAAGATGCTCCTTCGCAGTTGACACCACAGGCCTCTCGCTGTCGTGTAACTACCGGAAGCAAAAGGCCCGTCGGGTCCTCTGCTCGCCCAGGCCCATCACTGATCCCGCGACGAAGGGATGCTACGCGTCCTTTAGCTCCAATTATCCAGCGCCCTCAGCGGGTAGGGAACAAGGAACTCCCTTGCGCTCGCCCAATGACGAACAGAATTCATTCAGGGCCAGTTCCATCCTCTAGTACGCACAACCGAAAGACACGTCCTCCGTCAGTCAAGCCCAGCTCGGTTGCCTCACTCCCGAAATCAGCCGTTGCGCAATCTGATTCGAAGAATAATCGCATTACCTCCTCAGTCAATCCCACTTCTGCTGCCACGGTTAAGCCGTCGTCTCGAACGGGACCACTGCTATCTGCAAAAACAGCGCATCCCACAACGAGAGGCACCGTGACGAGTTCTCGGATTCCGCGACAGCGGGGGCCGCCTCCCAAGGAAGTCAAGCTGAAGACAGTGGCGTCTCAGGCTCCTCGTGAGAGGGTTGCTGTATCACGAATGAGCCAGCAGGGTATGGGGAAGGCAAAGCCGATATTGGGAAGGCGGCCTGTGACTAAGGTCACAAAGCCCGTTGTCAAGGTGCTTCCCATACATTCGAAGCCACGTGAGATGAAGAATCTCCGTACTCTGGAGCCTGCACCGAAGCCCTCGTGTATCTTGCCTCCTAGCCTCACACTGTTCACTGCACGCCCAATCACAGCACCTGTGCTGTCTTCCTCACCCTGTCTTCCCCGTCAGTTTCCCCGATGTGGGCCAGCAGGGTCACACGGGTCACCTGTCGTACCGCGGGATGTGAGGTACTCGGGTTGTCGTCTTCCAGGAGCTGGATGGCGACCATGCCGTCGTGATTCATGTTGCACAATTCCTTTAACATCCACTCCTCTTCGATCCTGTTTGCTGCCGTTATCGCCTCTTCAGATTCATGGAGCTGAAGTTATCGCGCACGATTCTCCAATTTTATTTTCTTACTTAATCCCATTATAAGCAGGATATCGCAGTCTTAATTTCCTCTTAATCGTACCTTTTTTTTACTTATACCACGTGAAAAAGCAAAATCATTGAATTGCGCTGTCTATCGCAAAAATTAGAGTGAGAGTAATAAGAGCCTAAACCAGGAAAAGTGATAAAAGAAAGATAAATATAGTATTGAAAGAAAGACGTATGTAGGAGAGACTCGGAAATGGAGGACAATCTGGATACGAAATTATGAATCAACTGAAGGCAAGGGCAAGTTCTATCGTACAGGACAGTCAGTGATATGTCATTGGTGGAAAAAAAAATACATACAAATGGGAGTGCGCTTGTGAGCTGAAAGAAAGCGCGCGCAGGAGAAAATGAAGGATGATCCAAATTTGAATCTGCCGAAAGTAAGTTCTATCGTACTGGACAGTCAGCGACATGCCACTGGAAGAAAAAATACATGCAAATGAGAGGCGCTTGCGGGCTGAGAGAAAGATGTATGTAGAGGAAAAATGAAGGACGAATCTGCCAAAAGCACATTCTAGTGTACTGGACAATCAGCGACATGCCATCAAAAGAAGAAAAAAAGATACATACAAATGAGAGAGCACTTGCGAGCTGAGAGAAAGATGTGTTTCTAAGCGGCCGAGGTACGAGGGCGGCATAGAATTTAGCCCAGCGCAAGGCGCTTCCATTCTTTTCCGCCGCCATGTCGATCACCTCCTTTCTACCTCGAACTCACTTGACGTTGAACTCATTTGGGTCCCTGGTCATCAAGGTATCATTGGCAATGAGCGTGCAGATAACATAGCCAGCCGTCGCCCCATTTTCAAGTCCACCATATCCTGGGCTCGTGAAAAAGCCAACTCTCAGGCCCTCAAAGTCTGGCGTGCTGAGTGGTCAGCTCTTCCACATTCCAATCTTGCTGCAACTGCACTATGTGCGCCACCATCTACCAAACTCTCATACTTCCACCGCACTTTCGGGGGTTCCCGCGCTACTCATTCACGTCTCATCCAAACCCTACTCGGCCATTGTTTCTGTGGTGAATACTATGCCCGCTTCGTCCCTGCTGAACCAATGTCCTGTCCCTGTGGCGATCCCCTCCAAACTCGCAATCACATCCTTGCTGCTTGCCCGCTCTTTGATGCACGACGACATCTTTTGCGCGCTGCCTCTCGTTCAATCTCCCTTCCTGTCATCCTTGGCTCCAAACGCGGACTCGAGGCTCTCGCGAGCTTTATTAATGAATCACACGCTTTCTCTAAGGATTCCTCAGGCGGTTTTGCGGACCATGGTTGATTTGTCTATCTTTCTTTCGTATGTTTCACAGTCTTTTACTTCCCATCATACACAATAAACACAATACCTCTTTATTATTGACCCAACCGCCCTCATGTTCCCACTACGTATCGTTCACTTTCTTCGTTACACCATGTCAGCAAGCTTTTCACTTGCAACCGCTATTTGTTTCGGTACATGATGCGGTATACAAATGTATTTAAAAAAAAAAAAAAAGTGCGACACGTGACTCTCTTGTCTTCACTGTGCTCGGCCCACTCTCCAGCAGGTTCCAGCCAGCCTGCTGCCTTCTGCTTTTCTTTTCTTCTGCCGCCGCGCACTCGACTGCAAGTGACACCTGACGACGCTACTCATTTTCTGATTTCGCGGTGCACACTGCGTCTTTCCAACTCGGTGGGCTTTGAGGGCTCAGATCCTTGCATACATCCGTGTGCAATGAAGCAAAGTCCAGTGGGGGAGCTGGCCATGGATAGAGAGCAGTTGAGGGGCTGCTCTCAATCACTACTCATGCAGGAAGTTCGTCGTCGCGAACTCTCGCCAGGTTTCTCACCCAATACTGGGCAATGAACCAGGTAAGGGAAGGAATCACCCATCCACTAGCCATCGCGGCAATTTTTGGTGGTCTACCCACTACCTCCCCTCGCGTGGACACCCACTTTCTCTCGTGGATGGCACCGACCGTGCCGCTGCCCCACACCTTTACTCGTGTGGATGATGCACCCCTGCATCTTACTTTCCCACTACCCAATTGGTCCTGTAGCCTCACCTCGATGCGTCGCCCGTGGCTCCTAATTTTTGGGGATCCTAGGTTCACTACGCTGTGTCGTTCCTCACTCCTAATATCTTGGGATTCGCAGCTCACCTCAGATCATCTCACACAGGCTAGAGCCACTCTCAGGCTGGTTCGTCCTTCGGGGCGTTCGCCCAAACCCCAATAACATTGCACTCTGTGCATACATTTCTTTTCCTCTCACTAAGTATGTCGTCACGAGAGTAAACACAAAGTTGCGTGCAGAGGAAAATGAAGGACAATCTGTGTTGGATTTTCGGCTATTGAAGTTTACCGGCACGAGCTCGACATTTAGTAAGATTGCACAGACTTCGGTAAACCCGGCATATTCATTACAGTATATAAGACTATCTACAGTTTGTAGTACGCTATGGGTTTCTCTCCGTTTTCACTGCGCGGGAACTGGCGCATAATTCAATAATCTGAATATAAGTCCACCACATCACTGAAAGAAGAAAAAATACATACAAATGAGAGTACGTTACACGAGGAGGAGAACTTCGAAATGTTTTCATATTTTGCCACATTTCAGATTAGATTCAATAAGTCGGTTCTATTCATGTGGATTATGCTATAAACTAGCGACGCATCACAAATTGCAACCTGAAACAGGGAGCCGGAGAACGTATGTGTGTGATGCTTTTAGAACATCTACACACACATATCGGCTCAAAGCCATATATCGTGTTTTCAGGGTTGCAATTTGCGAGAAGTCTTAAAACGATTGGACATTTGAGCTAGACCATGCAACAATGTTGTATAGTTAACTAAATGAAATTTGGATCAACGTTGAAGTTCCTTGCAGGATCGGAATTGGGCCAAGGTGAAGGATATTATCAACACCCCGTCGACATGGCTGGGTCGGGATGACCATTGACGCGTCATTTATATCGAAGGTAAGATAATCAAGCGACATCATGGGCATCTCAGATGGCTTCACCTAGAGATTGAATCATTCGCCTCAGTGCTATCAACGAAGACAAGTTTGTAGACGGTATCGCAGCTACCGTACCCAACAAGTTGATGGATTGCCGGTGAAGTTAAGTATTACGAAGTGAGGAAATTTGCTCTTCAAGTTCTTTGAAGCATTAGTAAGCTGTGCCAAATAGAATTGCACCACTCCATGCCACGCTGAGGATTGCTGCTGGAAATACTAGGTTTGGTTATAAGCACTTTACCTGTGCAGTGTGCCCAAGAGACGTCTTAACGCGATTGACGGGATGATATTTGTATGGGATATAGAGACTGGCCGGGCAATTGGTGGATCTGTTCAAGGCCACATGGACATTGTTACATGATGTCTTACATCTGTCGTGATCTCGCCAGATGGAAAATTCTTTGTATCTGGTTCAGCGGACAAAACAATCCTGATATGGGATATGGAGATTTGCAGGGCAATGGGTAGACCTCTCCAAGGGCACACCGATGTCGATAGGGGAAACGACATCGGTGTGCCTTGGAGAGGTCTACCCATTGCCCTGCAAAGCTCCATATCCCATACCAGGATTGTTTTGTCTGCTGAACCAGATACAAGGAATTTTCCATCTGGCGAGATCACGACAGACACGGGACAGTCAGGGTGTGGGATATGGTGACCAGAAGCGCAATAGGTTTCCCTTTCTATGGGCACATGATGCATAACCCGCCGAACTCTTTAAATCGTGTTGCGGAGTCTCACTGCGACGTTGCCAACATGTCAACCCGTTGTAAACTGGTAAAGATAGCTGGGAAAGGATTTCCATCAGGGATGATACCGACAGGACCTCTGGACGAAACGTACGAGGCACCCAATTGACCAGATGTCGACAGGGGTCGACTATGGGTACCTGGGTGACCAAGGGTGGTCTCTGGTGCGCGAATAATATCCGCTTGGTAGAATTCATCATCCAGGGGCCCATTAACAGGAGATGCTTTGTCAAAAAAGTAAACCTCAAATAGGGGGTCAATCAAATGGACACACAACGTCTCACCTGCACCATAATCTACCAACCGAACCGCGATATTACGGAGGTCAAGGCTTGGATCGATGAGAGATTGTGACTTCATCAGTCGGCGAAATGAATTAGTGTCAATGTGCGTTGGTGACTGGCGATCCTCAAGGTACCTATCTATTTGGGGCGCAGTCATGTCAGGCAGTTCTGCTAAGACGTTGTCCACTCTGATGTCTAAATAACTCGCTGAAGTCAATGAAAATAAGCTAGAACATAACTAAATTACCTGTATGAATATACCCACCTCGCGGTGGAGATAATCGACGGCAAGAAGAACTTGCTTGATTATGCGCTTCGCGACTGACACTGGGAATGTTTGGTTTGGCTGTGCGGATCGGAGGATTCCAATATGCGGACCTAATACATCTGTGGCAAGACAGATATGGGGACCGAGAGGGCCACGTATAAGAAAATTGTGGCGGACGATAAGGCAGTGTCGAAAGCCCGGGTGGTGCAGATTAGCAGCCGCGATACACTTAAAGACGAGATTTTCTGTAGTGACTCTGCCTATAATAGCTGCGGACCCGTGTCCACTTAGAATCTTGACAGCGACATATGTTTTAATCGATGCAGCCGTATCGCTGTATCAAAAAAAGACGGGTAAACTCCATGAGGAAAATGAATCGCAGACAACTATACAGGCAGAGCCAAACCGTAGATGAACTGGCCCATCCAAGCTAAATCATGTTATCAGTCGCAGTACCAATGCAACATATAGGCTATGTTTTATGGATGACACACACACCTTGCGAACTATTTGATACCGACCGGCGATTCGACGTCCGGGAACCGCACAAAGATAGTATCCTCCACCCTCTAAAGTGGGCAAATCAAGAGGTTCTTCATAAGACATATCCTCTTCTTTTCTGTGATAACGCTGCATATTCGGAAATGGGGCTTGTTCATGGCTGCTGGCGGTAAGGTTGTAATGGTCGGAAACCGTTCAGGAGCAGTGGGACAGTTCCGACATCCGTCCCGAGACACTACCGACGCCCGCCCCGGTCCGAGCACTTCACGCGGTGAGCTTAAAGTCGGACATGGTACATACAGTAAAGGAAATTCATTCCGGATTCATAGTGTGGGCATCAGATATTTCAACCGCCCGCCAGTCATAAAATTCATGTCCTGACGACTTCCCCGCCCATGGTTGCCAGGCTGGGAAGCTTGATGCAATCACCGCAGTGGCAATATGCCTGGCAAAGTTTGTAACGTTGTAACCAATAACGAATGGAAAGAGGATGTTAACGTTAACACTCCTTAACGCTAAAGGAAATCAGTTGCAGCATAGTGTTACGTGTACATGCCCTACTACGAACGTCCCTGCCACGCATCAATAACCCGCTCCAAGGACGAACTTGACCATCCTGACCCGAACGCTGTAATCATTTTCGTTCCCGTCCCTCTTAAGACTTCTTTTATACCAACATCCAGCATTCCTAAATTAATGTTCCCAGTGGCGGCACATTGGGCATGAGCGTCCTGTGCAAGCTGCCTGAGGATCGCTAGCAGCGACGCCGATGGAACGCCATGGCGCAGAAGATACCAAGCCAGCCAGCGCGACACTTCAGGGGCATCTTCAGACTCCACAATAAGTTCCCCACGAGCATATCTCCCAAAGGCCGTATTAAAGGCTTTTGAATTTTGCACTTCTGCTAGGCGCTCATCCAAGGCTTGCAGTGCGCCGGAGACTGTGTTTTCGCGTATCAGCGAAGGTCGCAGGTTATTCTCGGATCTCCCGCTGAACCGGCGATCATAGACTTTGCTGTAGAAGTCAACCGCAAAACGGAGATCTTGGAGCCGGAGATGAAAATAGCTGCTCGATGGCAACTGCTTGCGATATTGATAAAGCACCAGATGGGTCTGTAATGTATCCATCTTATCTTGAAGAATGCTATCAAGCAGCACTGCGTGGCAATAATTGTGAAAGATTCTCTCTTCCACAGTAGTGCCATCTTCCCGTGAGAAATGGTCCGCGAAAGCCAGGAATAAGACGTCGTTAGAGAAAGAGGAGATGAAATGAGTAAGATCGCTTGCAGGGTGTGCTTTCGTGTCAGATAATTGTGGGAAGTCTAAAGTAGCGGCATCTCCAGCAGATGAACCCGAGCGAACGAAAAGACTTCTACTTCCTCTCGGGTCTTCCGTGTAGCTCAAGAAAGCCGTGCGTCGCTTCACGTACAACGTCTGACGCCTTAAGAGACTTATTCTGTGCTGCGGGACATGTTCAAGGTCCACGAAGAAGGGCCAATAGCGGGGTGTGTCAATTCTAATCGATAAGAGTTTGTTGAGATCAGGTATTAACGTTGGTGATATCAGCTGCGTTGTGCCCTTTTCGGCCCCTTCTTTCGTGGTGATTTTGATTGGGAGATAGACAGCCTCTCGAGTGTTGACGTCCCGCGCCATAAGGCACCTGGGTTCGACTGCAAGAACCCAGAGGTGGCGAAGAGCCTGAAGATAGCTCCTATTGTCCGATGATACGTGATGGAAACGCGGGAAAAAGGCGACTACCATATTAGCTATTGCGGCATTCGAAGTTCCAAGGGTATACCGGCCAGCTCCGAGGAACAGTAATCCGAGCGACAGATGGGTCGCAACATGGACACCATATCGAAACGCTTGGTGATACATTCCATACGCATATCTCAAGCGTCGCAAGCATGTGATTTCTCCTGTACCTGCCATGACCATACAAAGTGCAATGGAAATGAGGTTCAAGCCTTCACGAACAGCAGAGCGCTTGATTTTGTGATCGTAGGCAGGGCCTGTGGAAAGTCAGATATTTAGTTTGAAAACATGTGAAATTCGTGAGGGAAACTTGCCGCTGGCTGCCACGAATCTACTGAATGTATCAAAGTAATTCGAGAGCATAATATATGCCTCATGACGCGCCGTCCCAGCATACTTCAAGCCAATGGTGAAGCAACAACCTGCAATGATGTTATAATAAGCAAGCTCGATGGCATCGTCGGCCGGATTCCCTCGGACGTGACCGTGCATGGCTTTCACAATAGGCTCAGGAACCTGAACATGTAACCACTGGATAGTCGAACTGATGCCGTTCCACATGATCAAGCATCTTGCAATACTCCGCATAAGCAAGAAACTGGGTTGTATACGGTTCAGTTCCAAGACTGTGCTTGGAATTTCCAAGATATCAGCCACATCTCGCCGTTCTGTCTTGAGATACATCAATCCAAGTGCAATAGAAGCTGCGGGAGAGGTGATGTTGACATCGAAAGTCGGCCGTACACGGGTGTTCACAACGGACTTCCCTTCACCATGCACGAGGACGCGGAGGCGACTGAGCGATGAGATATCTGCAGGTATAGAGGAGCCTTGGCCCAACATGATCATACCGAAGGCTAAAGCAGCAGAATATGTATAAGCTTCTCGGTGCTCATTGCTGAGGTCCGGTTGTACGAGGTCCCTTCGGCTGATTTGGTTAAGACATACTTCTGCCATGCGCCTATTTTTGGTACCGAGGTACAGAATTCCGACGCCTGCCAAACCGGCCGCTTGAGTCATGAGGGATACGTTCAGGTCAACACTCTGTGTCGGAAGCAAGGCTGGTGTATGGACAGCAAGCAGCTTTGTCACATGACGATTGCCCGTCCCAGCATTTGCAGCTGACAAACCAAGCAAGACGCCGATGGAGGTCAAGTCATGTTTTGGGGTTAGATATCCGAAGGTATGCCATGTAAGCATTTCCTTGAGGTGCCCCGTGAGCCCAAGGCCGAATAGGAAGCCAGCGTGTTCTGGGGTGAGTTCCGATGGCTTGTTAAAGGCAATCCACGAACCCTCCACACCGCGAGCCTTGGGCGCGATTCGTAGTCCTGCTGCTACACCATTATGGAACTCGCCCCAATGGAGGCATTCGATAGGAATCTTGCCAAGCTCTGGCGCAGTGATAATGTTTGACGGTTGTATCTTGACTGCAAACTCCATCTTTGGGATGACATATGCTTCTTTCGTGACCGTCGACACAGAGCCAAAAGTGAACATAGCACGACCATAGGGTAGTGCCAGTGTTCGTTCCGCGATGCGAACCACTTGATGCTGTTGCTCCTTTGCCTGGTCGTGCTCGCTATTCAGAAATCGTTAGTGAAGCTTTGACCTCGATTGTGGCTTATCCCGCTTACTTCAATTCTGGGCGCTCCACAAACCGAACGGATGGAACACCTGCCGAACACAGCATACGAGCCACTTCTTCCAACCTGCGATCCTGGCCGAAACGGATCTTGGCAAATCCCTTGAGATCAAGCTCGATTCCTGAGACCGCATCAATTTCCCCCATGCTCGCAGACTTTGCTCGCTCGGCCAGACTACTGATCGTTGCTCGTCGGTGAGTATTCTGAAAGTGGATCAGCTATTACAATATGCTAAATCGTAGAATTTACCATGTAGGTTTCGGCGGACTGAGCAATCCCCCCCTGCGAGAGGTCTGGCTCTGGCTGCGTCCCAGCGATACTGAAAGCCAAATCACATCGGCCAACGAGGTCATAATGTTCTGTGCGCCAGTGCGAAGGAGGCGACAGCTGGCATGTTCTAATAGCTTCCCTGAGGGGCGCTGCGATGCCCAACGGAAGTCTATTAAGGAATGCAACTCCATTCTTTGCTGTCCCAAACATGTCGACGAGCTTTTCGACTGTCTGTTCTGCTCGCTTCTGTGTAGATGCCTTATTATCAGCGAGACACATGTAAGCCGCAGTGAGACGCTTCAAGGACATGAGCGGTTCGGTATTGCCAAAAGCGAAGGATGGATCGAGAGAAAAGAGTCGGGAAAGCTGGGAAGTTTCGTACGACGGGAATTGCCAGTCAGGATTACTTATCCTCCCGTAAAGAACCGCCGACATATCAGGTGGCCAGACTGGTATCCGGTCATCTAGCATGTCTACACCTGAGGAACATTGAGCACATTTCGACGGACGAGAATGGCAAACTGACGGGTTGTAGTCGGGGCCGGCCATCCCGGCATGATATTGGGACAGAGGCGCTTCCAGTAATCTGCCCATTCTGGTCGAATGATGTGCGCAATTTGACATATCAAGGGAACGAGGAGCATGAGGGATTCATATCGAAGAACATCTAAGCGAAGGTCTTCGGCCAACATATGCAGTGCGTAGAGCACGGGTGCGAGGAGAGGGTTGACGTTCAGAGTGAAAAGGAAGTAATGTTGCGTGGTCGGGGGTATAGGAAGCTTCAATCGCTTAAGAGCCGAATCGTCGTCGAAGGAACGATTAGAGGTAGTCAACGCTGAAAATCTTTCCCATACAGAGGAGTTGGTGATGGACTCCTCGTGTTTGAAAGGATATACAAGCTTGAGATCAAGGAGTGAGAAAAGTGCGAGGGTTAATTCCTGGAATTCGAGACCAGGCGATGTTCGGAAGTAACGCTGTGACCACAACTCCAGAAATTTCTGATGCAGGTCGAAAGCTTGGTTCTCGGGCAACACAAGCGCAATAATCTGCATGGCCTGAGTCACAAGTGGATCGGATGGGGACATGTCCATTCGCGCAAAATAAACCTTCCCATTGCTCATCTCCATATACACCGAGGACATGCAGACGTGCTTCAGCGCTACAACGTGATCGAGTGAGACGACCTGGGATGAGTCACTGCTGTCACCGTTGCAGGGTTGCGCGAGCCTTAGTTGTATACGGAGCTCGTGCAATCCGTGCGTAAACAATGATAAAGAGCCATCCTTCTTCACCGCAAGCAGGTCCCAAACGTCAGCACGCGTCGCGCGTATAGACGCTATTGCAGCGGCTTCCAGGGTAACAGGACTCTTTACTGAAAAGGATTTCTTGTCTTCGTCAATGGTAATCGAAAAGACGATCACCTGCGCCCCGGGCAGGCAGACTGCGAGGAGCGAGTGATAACCCGTAGCACTGTCGCGTTGATCAAATAACGCAGCGGAAATGTCCTTTGTTGACAGTCTACAACGATATGAGCGTGCATATAGGCGAGGCAAACAACCTCCTACTGTCTCTCTCCCAAATGATAAATGACCATCCTTTCGACCCAGTACGATGCCTTCATTCTTCCATGTTCCACAGGGGTAATCAACACGTCTGCGTCTTTCTGCCCTCCAAGCGCCATTCTGTCCATTGTCAAACTGAGATCGAGGCGAGTGAGGGATTCACGTTTTCTTCCTGGTATTGGCGCGGTGATCCCGGTTGTTGTTGAAGGCGGAAGCCCCGACATTGGGGGGAACGGTGGGGGGAAATCGTCATCAAATTCCACGTCTTGGGAGGACGGAGGTAAACGGCGGTCAATTTCCAGGAGATTGCCAATACTGCTTGACTGCCGCCTGGTAGCCGGGACAGACATCCTCTTCCGAGAAGTGCTATGATGTCTTGTGCGAGTAAGAGGTACTGGCGCGTCTTTGGGCCTTATGTATGCATATCTCCAGATGGAGAGGTTCTCGTTGTCTACATCGAAGGTAACCAAAATTGCGGGAGTTGTGTTCGGGATGCCACAAGAGACCCAGACAACTTCCTCGCTAGCCGAGATGGTGACCAGTGGTTTGGAACAGTTCTCTTCCTCATCTACTAAAGCAACGGGTTCGCCTCCGCTGCCTCCCATAATACCACGCGTGATTCCTACGGCTGCAGGCTCTGAGAATGGGCTCGTGATAGTGAACATGGTGGGCAATAGATCATCCCCAGTGGCGCGAGCCTCTTCAACTTCGGCCTGATCAAGGATTCGCTGAATGAGAATGCCATGGGGATGAAGCGGCCACGCTTTGTGCACGAGAAAAGGGAGCGAAAACGTATAGTCCATCCCATTCTGCAAGAAGACCTTTCCAATGCTTCGCAAAAAGATAAATACTCCAGATACCTCCTCCACCAGATCCTCGGCAGCCTTAGTTTCCTCTCGGAGCGACGCGAAAGGCCCAAAGATGGCATTCATCGTGTCGGATGTCTCGTTCTTGGTTCTCGTATAGTGAGCACTGCCATGTGGCTGACGTTCAGAGCATTCCGTCGACTGCAGGAGCTTGCCAACGCAAGCGTGTTGGATGACTTGGTTTTCTTGACTGAGGTCCCACTTCCTTTTGATGATTCCGCCTTCGCTCAGGACCACGCAATAATCATTCCAAGAAAGTTCTTGATCTATCCAAGACTCTGATCCGCTTGCAAAGAAGGGGTTAAACGTCGTGTTCACAGTGTTAGTACGAGAACTTCGAATAGCAGCACGTATGGAGCGAAGGAGGTCAGAGTCTTCACCGGCAGGTGCATTTCGTGTGTGTCCTGGTTGCGTCGCGAGGAAAGTGGCAGCGGCGGAGGGCTGATATGGGTGAGCTTGTATTACAACACCAGACATGTTCTGGCAGTGTGTATCATAGGAGGATAACTCTGCTGATCATCGACGCGTCGTAATCATTATTTGCTACCGTGCTTTGTTGCTTCTTGTTGTCCAACACCTTCTGGTACTAACATGCATAAATATTGTCAGAGTCGCTGACTGCGAACATCGATATCATTGCAGACTTTTACGAGCATTAAGAGTACATAACAAAGTCTCCAATATAAAATAATTGACCAAGATAAACAATATGCTGAATATGCTGACGATTGCGAGATCCAAAGGTGTAAAGATGAAGCAGGAAAATGAAGCAGGGACGCCTTGCGTCGAAGCAAGTAATCCATCACATGAGCCAGCATTAGGGAAAGAACAAATAAAAATACCAGAACGATCGACTCTAGTCCTGTTTTCCTACAATACCCAGGACGCTTCCACGTACCCCCGTAACGTCTGACTTCCTTCACGCTTGGTTGTCGGTATCCTTCCCTGATGCCTGATATATACGTGATGACTGAAAGCACTATAAGCGACTATAAGAATAAAATAAATTGAAGAGAGCTCACGATCAAGGTGAATTGGATCGGCGACGCAACGCCTCGTGACTACCCCCTATCAAGTCTATGTTGGGTAAGGCAACGCCTGCGATACCCTTCGTTTCCTCATCGTTCAGCTTCCAAATATTGCTGACCGGCAGGTTCAAGGAAGAGTCATTCGTTACAATGCGCTCTCTCCCGAATGATGAACGTCCCGAAGAAAAGCTATCATCATAATCCTCAGGAGAGAGTTCTGCGGATGACGTAGACGTCGGAGAAAGAGTGGGAGACTGCACGATATCTTGCAAGAAAGAGGGAAGCAAGGGGGCAGGGGCATTGGAGAGGTGACGATCCTCTGGATCACCAAGGGGAAATGAAGAGGGTGAGGCACGACGGGGAGCGGCCGTTTCATAAATGAACTGAGAATCGGAGTATTGGACGCCCAAGTCGAAGTTAGAATGTGAACGAGAGCGGCACGGTGCTTGAGTTTGAGGAACACTGTCCATGAACATACGACGGCGCTGTGGGGGTGTCATGGAATGAGACCTCGGGGCTTGAGATGTAAGGGATGTAGGGCCACTGGTGAGCGGAAGCTGGTTCTGCGCGAGGAGCGATGTAAGCAAGTTGATGCGCTCCGCTTGCACAGCAGCGGAGATGGAATCGCCGTTTCCTTCAGCATCTGAGAACGGTCAGTAAGATTTCAAAATCACGAATAGTGGGCACCAACAGGGGAAGCAGGTCTGGCAAACTTTGCGGCGTCTCCAATTCAGATAATTACACTGTTGACAAATCCAATCACCAGGCTGATGCTCGATAGGCCCGCGATTCCCGGTGTTCAAGATCGGAGGCTGCTAGAGATCGTTGGCCGTCAGTGGTCATAAGAGTGTAGTAGAAACGCAGAACTTACTGGAGCAACCATCAAGCTGCTCGGTCGAATTTGACCTTGCTCTGGGAATGGCTCGTTATCCGGCCAATACATGATGCATGGCGATAACGGGTCCGAAGAGACGTTTTGCACCTTGCCTCCCACTGCGAAAGAACGACCAGAAGGAGTGAGGAGAGGATGGGTAGGAGACGGAGGCTTTGCACCCGTCATGCTAGGCTGGGGCGCCGACCCTTGACGCACATTGTGACCAACATTAGGGTAGATGGGTGAGGTAGCCGGAGGAGAGAGAGGGCTTTGCAACATAGGTAGGTGTCCAGATGAATTGACGAAACGGGGTGACGCTGGAAGACGCGACGCGGATGGTCCACAAGAACCTTGCCGCTGCATTGTCGAAGGTTGGTTCTCAGAACGTGGACATCCACAACCTCTGCAAGCTAGATTGCGCCTGTGTAAAATCATGCAAGGAAAGGAATCAGTCAGCACCATTCTTGTGCGAGAGGTTGGAAAATGTGGAAGGGAGATAATGGAATGAAGTAGCAAGTAATGGCAGGATGATGTGAAGTTCGCCAGTAGCTTAAAGTGGGAAACGATGACGCATCAAATGATCGACTGAGGTAGGAGCGTGACGCATTCTCCAATTCGACGATCTCAAGTGCGTGGAGTGGAAAAAATACGTAGAAAGTTGATGGGTGATTCTCAAAGCACGAAACTTACCCAAAGTTATGAGCTGCACAGTTGGTGGAGTTGCATCTGTTGAGGAAGCAAGTCAGTACATCGTCAATTCAGTCCAAATATCGTCGCCCCTATGAAACCTGGGCAACTCCACAACACGATCGGCCCCCGATCAGAAAAGAAGGATTTTTCCAATTCGTGCGCGAATTATTTCCAAAATAGGCACTTACATCCAATCCCCAAGTCTAAACGTCGTTCGCGGGTTAGGCGGGTTGCTGGAGATGACAAAGTCATCGTTCTGCGTTCCAAGGGACCTCTGGGCGAAAGTGGGCATTCCCGCTTGTACGCACTTATGAAGGTCAGGCGTGGACAGGGACATGCGGAGTGAATAGGAAATCGGGGGTGGAGTCTAGTGGCTCTAAGCTCAGATGGCAAGTTGAAGCGCTCGATGATCGAATATGACATACCTTCACGGAATCGACTCTACGCAACCTACTTAACCCCAAATCGCTCGCGAGAGCAGGCGCGATGGATATGGAGGGATGAGAGAGAGAAAGTGCTGAACATGCCTACGGAATAATGTTCCCGTCAGCACAGCAATTATTTTTTTTTCAAGATCAGATAATCAGTGAAAGTGAGTGAACAAAAATTGAAACCACTGAATGGGTTCGGAGTGGATAACATCTCGCGCGTGCCTGGCCGGTAAGCAGCGACGACCGGATGCCACGTGAACGACCAACGCTGACCAAAGAGGTAATGATGCGCCCCCGCAGATCACGGGAATAACCGCTTCGGGAATAAGATAACCATATATGGACATGTCACTTACATCCTCGTGCGACTGGAATATTGCCCACACATCGTTCGACTCAACATTTTCATTCACCGACCACAAAGATATGGGCGGTCTGAAAAAGACGCGTCCATCCTGTCCCTTTAAATATTCAGCACTCATGCAAGCTGATCAAATCAGGGTGAGCTTTACCTCTGTCAAGAATGAAACGAGTGACGACATCGGTAAGCGATGATCCTTTTGGAGCTTCAAGTCGACATTTATCAGCAGTCGAGACGTGATACAGAACCGGGGTGCTTACATGGAGGACGCGTGATTGCGTGTATCTGAATTCCTCGAACAATGGCCGACTTGCAGGTAGTTCGTCGACAAAGCAGGACGGTAAGGAAATTCCCTCGCTACTACTCGAGGACGTCGGAGACAAATTCCAGGGAGGGTCGTTATGAAAGCCGTGAGACGGTGAATTACAGGCTTCTAGATCGCTCGAGATTTGGCATGATACAGGGACGAACGGAGCGCCCAGGCTAGGAAGGGGTGAGGGCGGCTGGGAAATGACTGATCGAGCAATACATTGCGGTGGTAAGGACTCGGGCTGTACGAGCGGGTAATTCGCGGTTTGGGATAGGGAAGAATTACAAAAAGGTCCTGATAACTGGCGGAACCGGCGCAACATGTCTTCGAAGGATACAGTATGAGGAGGAGAGAGTAACGAGCTGGACGACATCAGTGAAGTAGTTCGGAGACGGCTGTCAATTATCGGGTTGTCTAGTAAACGGTCGGTCCTATTTGAACCCCGGGAAGAATTTGGTGGGGCCGCCAGCGCAGATGATATTTGTTGGTTGTCAAGTACGTTGAATGCAAAACTATGCAGAAACGATTCAATGGACTGAGTGATTTGCAGATTAAAGTGAAGATCGTAGAAGTCGAGTCTTGGATCGCAAAATAGAGAATCTCCTGTCAAGCTGTAGAAAAGAAAGAAAAAAGGGAATATCCAAGCCGGTTGCGACAGAGAAGTTGAGAGTTGATGTTCTTATTGAATTCGTTACTTGAATGTGGGTAATAGAAAGGACGACGTGGAACCGCATCTCTGCTTGTTTTTCAACTGTCTTGGAAGATGGTTTTGACGCCCGCATAATAACGATATGCATGCCATTGTGCCGACATTCCGTTACTCCAGTAACAGTATCAAACCAAATTTCACAATTTCACACCGGTCAAATTAGAATGCGATGCGTCGGAAAAGGGGAGATGTCATAACTCACGCGTACCCACGCCCCACGTGGCCTGTTTATGTGCTCCCGGGCGGTTGCTTCCGCTCACGTAATTCTGCGACTTTCATCTTCACCGATCAACGACTTCTTCTTCTTCTTCGAAATGATCAATAATTTATCCTAGATCAGGTCGAATTCTGTCCTGGATCCTCGGTAACACAGTTACCCATCCCCGGAATTTTAAACAAAAGACGGAAAACAACTTAGTCATAGCCTCCGTTACGCAGAGACGAGGTTGGTAATATTGCATTACCTACCTAATTTGCACGGCACCGTATCGGGTCCACACAATTCGGAGTCCCGCCTTTTTGCACAACCTTTTGTCATAAGGCGTGACGGATCAATAGATTCTCCTTTGGTGATACGGACCGTCGTCTTACAGATCCTCTTTGCGACACTACACCAGCATCGAAGCAAACGGGATTTTTCGCGAACCTATCAGAGTTCAGATCGCCCTGAGGGAAGGTGCGAATCTTCAAGCTGAAGAAGCTGAAAATTCATCACAAGCGACGTGATCTAGCCCCTCCAGCGCTTTCTGATGAACCTCCGTCGAATCACTATATGTGACATATGTGCTCGACACTGTGGACAGCTTTTGCGGTAAATTGGATTTTACTCACCGGGGCCTCACCCTGCCTCGTACAAGGCGGCCTATTCTACATGATGTGTCTAGCATGCCTCGAGGGCGCCAATCTCGCTTAACGAAGCCTCAAGTTATAACACCTAGTTCGGATCATGCAATGTACTACTGCGCTGCCGGTTTGAAGCTTTTTGACTACTTTAATAATAATCAGAACAGCCGTCTGTTTACATTCAACGGTCTTTGTGCACGTAATTGTTGGCGCGGCACGACCTCCGGGACATGCTTATACCAGTGCACGAGGAATGCATAATATCATTTTATTCAAATTTGCAGGGCTGCAGAGATTCAGACTGCAGTATGTCATCCGACGTCGGGACCGCCAAAAAATGCCAAGTTATCCCACAGGTCGAACGTAACGCGAGTGTTCGAACAATCCTCGAAACCGCTCTTATCAGATGAGAGGC
Source organism: Rhizopogon roseolus (assembly GCA_930272055.1). Classification (NCBI taxonomy): domain Eukaryota; kingdom Fungi; phylum Basidiomycota; class Agaricomycetes; order Boletales; family Rhizopogonaceae; genus Rhizopogon; species Rhizopogon roseolus. The sequence continues at coordinate 18,276 of CAKNEV010000289.1, read as the reverse complement.
TCATATCGACTCCTTACTGATGATCATAGAAACATGGGTAGAGATATTATAATAATAACACTAGGGGGTCGACCAATGGCCAATTTACTAATACTATAATAGAAAGAACTCAGCTCGTCATCCTCGTTGCGTGCCCATACAGGGCCTTCCTTAGCCTATCTCCCCTGAGCGTGAGTACCATGTTCTCCTCGAGAAGATAGTTTGCATATCTTCTCCAAGCCTCAGCCCCTTTACCCACTCTTGAAGTAGCCTCGCCAGACCGACCCTTGGCCATCTTCCCAGCCTTCAGGGTATTGATACTCCCAACAACAAACAGTCCCCTTTTGGCACGCGTCAGGCCAACATTCAGCCGTCGCCTATCAGCAAGAAATCCAATATATCCCGACGTATTATTTCGCACAGTCGAAAAGACGATGACGTCCTTCTCGCGACCTTCGAATCCGTCCACAGTCTTCACTTCGATACCGCTCAGTTGCATCATGCGATGATCGCCAAGAGTTGATGCGAAGCGCTTGCGATACTTGGCATCGGTGTTTAGAAGGCGAGATAAGAGCGAAATCTGGGCGGCATATGGGGCGATGATGCCTATATTCTGTCCTAACAGGTTCTTGGAAAACAAAGTGTCGGTCAGACATAACTGGCAGCCAGGCGATGCTTACCTCGTTTTGCAATAAGAGGTCTTCGACGATGCTGCAAACGATATGAGCCTCATTCCAGTTCACTCTGCTGCGGTCTTTGGAAGTTTCCGAACCAGCGTGGTCGATAAACACGACAGAGGGACGGTGACCGGTCAGGGCATTTTGCTCGAGGTGACTAGATAGGGGAGGTAGAAGCATAGGATGTATGTTACCAGCGGAGTCTACTGTCCCGTCTTGCAAAGAAAAATTATAGAACTCTAGTGAGGGAAATCTAGAAATAGAAGGATGCATTCTGTACTGCACATCAAGCATGATTGACGGCACAACTACATTTGGATGAATATCAGAAGAGATGTCCGGAGAGATATGACCGCAAGTGACACACCTCCTTCCTCAGTAAGTCTCTCGAAAAGACTCATCCCGAGGCCGTTAAGTTGTGCTTCGCGGCTTGTGATGACCGGCGGTAATTGTTTGTGATCTCCAATGAGTGCGACATGTTGAGACTGCGCTAACGGTCAGAACGAGTAAGTGTATACAAAACTCAATTGGCTCACTCCTCGCATCAAGGGAATGAGTGACGCTGGTTCTGTCGACATGGAGGCCTCATCTAGGAATACGACTGGAAAGTCGATAACATTGAGAGCGGCACTGGCGGACGTAATGCATGTTGTACAGATCTGTCAATGCGTCGTGAGTCCATGACAAAACGGTGCAAATAGTAGATCACTCACTACATCGGCTGCTGCGGTAATATCATTGAGCATTTCCTGATGCATCGCATATAATTTCGCTCTCAGCGCCAAAATCTGCCTTTCCAACATGGCAAGCGCAGACCGCATCCTCTCGAGCCTTTCGGCCTTGCCTGACTTTTCTGCCGCAACAATCCTTTGGTACAGTTCGCCTCGCTTCTTTTCGATGCGTTCCTGCTCCTTCAAAACTTGGTCGGCCTTAGGCTTGAGGGGATGCGCCTCGAGTTTCGCGTCCAAAGTATGTTCGTACAGAGTCGATTTGATTTTACCACCATACCCTACTCGAAGAGGTTTCACGCCAGCAGCCACAAAGCCCTCCACTAGATTATCGACTGCAACGTTGGTGTAGGTGCAGACAAGGAGAGGATGATGCACTTCAAAGTGGACCTGCAGGACGTATCAGAAGAACATAACTAACTCATGAGGTGAAATTCTGAACCTTGAGAAGTTTCACGACTTCAATGATAGTCTTGGTTTTGCCTGTACCAGGCGGCTGTAGGTGGCGCTCCTTAGTTTCAAACAAAACAATCACTTGACGAGAACGTACCCCCTGAACAAGACTGATCCTTTCGCCAATCATCATGGCGATAGCTCGTATCTGCGTAGCATTCAGGCCTTCAAGAACAGGGTCACCGTCTATCACAATTGGATTAATCCGTGAGTATCGCCTTGCCCAGCTCTGGATGTACATGTCCTCCTTGAACGCGCCTCCATGGTCGCGTTCCTCGCGACTGCCATGTTCAAGTCTCCCTCGAGGCACATAAGCAACCTCGTCTGGAGGCTGCAACGGCCCATGAAGCGAAGGTGTCTCGGGTGAAAACGAACGTAATAGTACGTCTCGCAAGTGCGTCCCGTGGAGAATGAACTGGCGATCTGAAGAAGACAGCGCTTGGTCTTCCAGCGCCTGCGGGTCATGATTGAAGCGAGCAATAGCTGTCCTCATACGATCGAACACGATGTTAGACCGCCCAACATCCAAGCGCCAACAGCCTTCATCAAGGTCGAATTTATCTTCGAATGCTACGCGTAGCTGCAAGCCAGTGCCGCCAAGGACGCTTCCTCGGTATGGAGGCTCTTGAAGAGGATCGAACCGCGAAACAAGAACCTGGGTACCATTCCTGAACAAAAGAAAATATGCATACACTCCACAGGGATCATTTAAAAACAACTCACTCGAACCTGTGTTCTGGTAAGTCTATACCAGGGCCAAGAGAAAATGCAGCCACAGGACGTCCAAACTTTGGTGCATCCATCCAAAATGCGGAAAGACCAGTCATCGTGTATCCTTCTTCTCGTAATCGAGACAATGACCAACTAGACAATCGTTCCCTCAGAACCGACTCATCCTCTGCTTGCTCAGAGTCCAGCAGGGATAAGAAACTATAAACAAATAATTAAACATGATGACTAGCTGTAGAAGAGTAACGAACTGTTCATTGTAGGCCTGTATCTCATCGTAATATGACTCTCCTGGCTGGACTTGCATGTAGGGAGGAGCTACACGCTTGATATATCTTCTGTGTCCTTGAGCATCAAGAATTTGAAGTTGAGTGCGGTTGGTGCGCGAAGTGGCTCTTAGCCGCCAGTCAGAGCGCTGAGAAGGTGGAAGAGGTGCAGAACTTCCAGAGTAATAGTCTTCTGTTGGAAGGTCTAATTCCTTTTGTTTTTGAAATGACGCCTGCGCTGAATCCTGCGAGGTGCAAGAGACCGAAAACTGAGCCCGACGGACTCCCCGAAAACTGTTATTGCTTTTCTGGACGTGTTTTTCGAGACCAGTGAAATAATTCTGAACTCCAAGGAAACTCAGTCTCCTGGCGGAACGAGACAAATTGTGATCGCTCAAAGACATTCCGGTCGATGTCGAGAAACGTGCATCATTCGCAGCTCTGCCTCTGCATGAAGCAAGAGCTTCTGATAGCAACAATTTGGAACACGAGAGGGCAGCCAGCGCGTAGTAATAAGCTAAGGTGTCCTTGAAGTTGAATAAGGTCGTCTGTCGTCTATAATGAAAACAAATTTTGATAGGGACAAATCCAACACAGCCACATATGTTATGCCGTCCCTTTTTAGTTTTAGTTCCAGTTATCCGAGTCAATACAAGCGAGGCAGTTCACGACTTTGATAATAGATTGCTCAGATTTCCACTTAATAAATTACAAATCCCAATGAAAGGTATCAAGCTACTGCACGAGAAAATGCGATCTGCGATGAAAAAAGGGTGACGTGAAAGGACTTCAAGCCTTATCAAGTGGTATCAAAAGTCCTCAGCAAGGAGCTGCACATAATGTAAAAACCCGGTTTTCCTATCAAAGGCTCGTCAGCTCAACGTTGAAAAATCTGAAAAACTTCACCTACCACCCAACTTTTGTCGTGAAATCCCGTGGCAGAGGTTGACGCGGAACGCCTTTTGGGAGGTAAACTGGGGAAGATGACCAGTACGGCTCGTGGTTAGGATCCAAGGAGGTAAACAGGTACACTATCGTGGGAAGAGCGGGCTGATGAAACGGAACACCACCATGATTCTGGAATCCGCGGCCGAAGTCTGATGGCTGGTGATGGAACTGATCCGCACCCAACCGGGTATTTGCTGCATGTGCATGTAGCATTAATGGCTTCGGTCGGAAATCATTGACATAAAAGTCTTGATGGGTTCCGACGTGGGTCACTGTGGTAACGGGTGAGCTGCGACGTCGCAAGGGTCACACAGGAAAAAGAAGTGGCTCACCAAGGATCAATTCCTCCGGCCTGATGCCCGCATCAACCGCGTAGTCCTTTCCATTCTTCAGTAGGTATTGCCAAGCATCCTTGACGCAAGAAAGATATGCCTCGTGTGCCACCGCAACGTCAATCTGAGTGTATGGAGGTACCGCAACCGGCCATCTTGTCACAAGTGTCATTATCAACTATTTCCGTCACCTCGTCAGCAAACTCACGCAGCGACAGCTTCAGGCAGTTCATAAGCTTGAAGAGGCTGTCTGCGTACTGGAACGTGCTTCCAGCACCACTGCTCGCCATGCGACCGCTGAGACAAGCTCAATGCGACTGTCCCATGTTTGATGACGTTACGGAGAAGGACAAAAGAGCCAAAGTCTTTTCCAACTGGAATGTACCCGATGTCTCCGATGGAAAATTTATCAGCAGGCACGTTCCTCTCGTACCATGCGTGGTTATGGCCACCTTCGGCATCCCAAGTGAGCTCTCGTATTTGTCGCAGAGTCAGAGGAGAAGTCTCAGATTCTGTTTCTTCGATCAATGCTTCCAAGTGTGTCGGCAGTACGGGGGCCTGTCTGTCACCAGGAAGCAGAGCTCGTGCCAAGGTGACGATGTGATTAATTTTCTTTTGTATCTCCTCTGTCACTGCAATTGTGTGAGCGACAGATTCATTAATGTTATCAGTACGCATACCGAATTCATTCTCTCTATCGTAGGCGTAAGTGACACGTCCGTTATTTGGCAACATCTTATATGTCCATTCCTTTAGAATAAGGATGAAAGCACGCGAAAGACACTCACTCGCAAACACGCATCTAATAATGTATGTGATAACCCATAGTTTCGTGCAGTATACCGAACGCAATCCCGAGGAGGAGGCAGGCCAACAACAAGCGTTTTAAGAGAATCAACTCGAAATGAGGATGCCTGTAAATATGAGATTGTACGGGTTACAAAGTGGATCAATCGACAGCACCTCAATGAAATCCTGGATTCTGTTCTCATCCAAGTTGAGTTGTCTCTGAACGTATGTAGCCGTGTCCTAAGAAATCTTTGTGTCAATAGAACGATGATTATCTGTGGCAAATCATTCACAGTAAGGTCGCGATACTGTAAATCGCTGTATCAGAGACTATCAACTGAGCGAAGAAAGCAACTTACAAAACGCAACAGGATTTCCATGGAGGACCCCACACTTGACGAGCGTAACATCTCGCGAACTAGTGCTTCAGGGGTCTGCGTCTGTACTGTCCTCAGATTAGATATCATGTTGTGAATGCATGACTGCAGTGAATACCATTCGCCAATAAGATGAAGGGAGTTGGGGTTCCTTCGTCTGAGAACCCAAGCATCTGAGGTAAATTGGGATGACTAGAAGGAATTAGATCAGGTGGAGTCAACGAGGCTTCATTTGACACACTAAAGATTCTGCAGCATCTTAACATCTCTCAGCCAATCCTGAAACCTGATGAGCGCCCATAAATGTAGACTGAAATTTGATCACTTTGTATGCGCGGTCTTTGTCAGAGTCATATTTCTTGATCAGGGCTTGCTGCCCTTGAACCTGTACTTCCGTTGCACCAGCCCACCATCCATCTTTCAGTCGAGAGCGGCCGCGCAAGATAACTTCCGACTGGTGGTATCGTCGGAACTAGGGTACAAAATAAATAAGTAAACGAGGAAGACGGTCGCTGGTTGCTAACCCCATGATCATTTTCTAAGATCAATGACGACATTTCTTCGGGTAGATAGTGGTCGATAATTCTCTTCTCCGGAAATGGCAAGGGTTCGCCTTCTGATACCATTAGGAAATCAGAAACAGCAACCAGAGACTCCGCTGCGGCTGCATTGATAACCTCCGGGCTATTAATTTCTACGGTGTCTGAATCTAGTTCCTTCGTAATCTCATGATATGCAGGCGGGGGTGGAGCCTCGGAAGCTCTTTCCGCAGTTATGGTATCTGCTCTCAGTGAGGTCATGGCGAGCTGTATATTAATGAGTGTGGCGAGCTTTGTCATAAAGGTTCTTCAGTAATTTGAACGTGAAATGCAACATGGCACGCACCTGAAAAGACTGCGCCGCCTCGTCAAGCATACGCGTGTACTCAGCCAGGGCGCCGTCAATGGACGACTTACGGAGAAATCTATCACTCCATTTTGAATCGGCCAACTTTCTCATAAACTGATGGATAGAAACCAGGGTGCTGTCGAGAGTGGAGAGCAAATGCGTTGTCAAGCATTGCGTTACGAAATAATAAGCAGGCGCACCTTTCAAACTTGCCCAAATTCCTTAGGAGCGTCTCCGGGGCTTCATCGTGCCGTCCACGCATTTGCTCGTCGATGTCAAACAGAATCTGTGCAGCACGACGCGCCAAGCGATCGCAGCCAAATCGGTTGACTTGAATACTCTATACAAGAGAATGCGAATAGAAATGAGCGCAAAAAAATGAATATCGACGCGTCTGCTCACTTGGATCGTTTCTAAGATGAGGAGCAAAACGGATACAGCGGCGGTAACTGGAGGAAACTGCAGAGTTGCTATGAGATCCCTGGTAAAGGCAGTTGTACTAATTGCTGCTTGCAAAAGATCAGTATCAGTCCCCGGCTTTTTCATACGAACAAATCTGAGTGGCATGATGAAGTTGATTGATAGATATAAAGCTCGTTGTGCCACGATGTAACATGGGATAAAAGCGGTCAATCCCCTATGTCAGTAACTACGAGGTGTGAACATGGCTGACGCCCGTGATCCGTTTAGTGACGATGAGCTCAACGTGAAGCGGAGTTAGTACACGAAGCCCGTGTTCGGCTCTGTTAAAGACGGCGACTGCGTTCTGTTGACATCGATCTTTACATTCGGAAGGACATGTTTACATTTCGTTTGCAACGACAATATTGTCTTCGGAGCCCGGGGTCACTCCGTGTCCGAGTCCTTAGCCCCTCTCAGCGATGTATATCATACTCTCCAGTTCTATGGAACATAATCAACACACCAACTACCTCTACAGAACTCAAGGCCGTCACTGAAATCCAAGATATCAAAGCGCTTGATGGCTTCCTCAGACTTGTCAGTTAGTGTCGAGATACCGTCTTTTGGCGATATTGCTGATCCCATCTTGGTGACTCCACAGGTGAGAAGGCCAATCCAGCTTATCACAAGTGCGAGTTTCATTCCTTACCGCACGAAACAAGGAGAACTAATCATAACCTAGTATCATGCCACTGAGAACACCAATATCGTGGTCAGAGGCGCTCTTGAATGCCACCTCGACATCCGAGTCATCTAAGCCCCCTCCCGTAGAAGCTCCTGCGTCTGAACAACAGCCCCTTCCTCCCCGCTACATGCATGATACATATTCCGAAATCATTCTTCCTTTTGCGTCCTCTCCGGGGTTGTTTGAGCAATACACTAACGCATGGGGCGGACTTCGCATTGGGATGCTCATGGAGCACCTTGACTCTCTCGCCGGATCAATATCTTACAAGCATATGTTGGGTCCAGGTGTGGAAACGCTTGGTCGCATACATGAAAGAGGCTTTTACATTGTCACCGCTTCTGTTGACAGGTCGGTAGATATCAGACTCCAGCTAAATTACGCCTCAATATCTTGATCACAGACTGGACGTACTTGCCCCCCTCTCACCTGTCAGAGATATCCGTCTCAGCGGCATAGTCATTTACACTGGGAAGAGTTCCATGGAAGTAGCTGTGAAGATGGAAGCTCTCGGTGAAAGCGGCGTGGAGGATACTCCGCTACTCGGTCAGTAGCTTCCACCTTTTCAATCCTTAGTTTGAGAAAGAATGTTGTTACAGGTCGATTCTCTATGGTGTGCAGGGACGCCCAAACTCACAAAGCTCGGCCAGTAAACCCACTTATACGCAGGTCGCCCGAAGAGATTGCATTGTATTCGATGGGAGAAAGTGTGTTTTCGTCCCATACATTTCGTTGGATCCTCAGGCTCTAAACAAAACGTAGATGCAAAGCAGCGCAGACAAAACTCGGCCCTTCGCTCACTTTCCAAGGTACCTCCCAGTTCCGCCGAAGCTGCAGACCTGCACGCGATGTACTTGCACTACGGACAAGATGATCATCCTTCGTCCAGTCATGAGCGTGTTTGGATGGGAGACACACAACTGGAGAAGACCATGTTGATGTTCCCTCAAGAGCGCAAGTTCGTTTTCTTTCCACAGTCCTGTCTTCGTTCCACCTAACGATGTCCTATTCAAAGCGTCCATCAAAAAGTCTTCGGAGGTGATTATTTTGGTTTCCGCTTTTGCACGATACTGATGATCTCACGAAGGCTATCTAATGCGGCTTGCCTATGAGGTACGTTGACTACTATTTCACATCTTCGTCGATAATAAATTGCTCTCAGCTTGGATTTGCAAACGCATCGCTCTTCACACGCTCTCACGTAACGTTCATGTCGCTGGATAGTATCTCTTTCGCAAAACCCGTTCCCATAGGATCCATCTTGCGATTGACATCACAAATACTTCACACTACCCATGGTGCAGTGGTGCGCTAACGTTGCAGCCTGTAATGTTCTTGCATTTTGTAACTAAGCCGCATTGTGCTCTTTCAGCATGTTGGAGTCGAAGCTAATGTTGTGGATGTGCGGACTGGGCACGAGGAAACTACGAATGATTTCCGTTTCACCTGGTGTCCGGATGATGGTGCTGCAGTCCTTAGAAGAGTCGTTCCGAAGACATATCAAGGTACGGGGAATGTCTCTTTTTCTTAGATGTTGAATGAATGCTAAATCGCGAGATACCAGAGGCAATGCTTTGGCTGGAAGGGAAACGAGCACTTGAGATGGGCGATCAAATCAGAGGGGAAAGAAGCCACAAATCGTGCTGAGGGATCAGGACGTCAGTTGGCATTTAGGGTTCTCAAGCACTCGACATTCGAGTAGCGGAATGCTATGATTCAGCTTCGATGACTCAATCCTTCCAAATTTTTGGTATTGAAAGAATTGAGTGACACGCGATTCTGTGTATCTCCGAAGTTGATGGGGCTTTCCTTATACTACCATTACAATTGATTGGGACGTCTGTGATGACACGTTTCATAACTCTATTCCTGCGGTATCACCTTTCATCATTTGTCACCATAGATCACATGTCCTTGATTCATTCACAACTTGGCACGCGGGTTCAAAAGTTGTTTGTATATATCGCAAGTCAAAGATCAGCCAGTCAACATGCCATAAAACAGTATCCCATGAGGATCGTGTTTCTTGAAGCGGCACCTTCCGGCGAACGATTTCAAGCTCTGCTTTTAGGGCTGATGGAGAACAAAATTGTTGTGGCCTCATCTTTCTGATGAACATGTCTGATAAAGCTGCAACGATATTATCAATGTAATCACTTAAGAGACGTGGGTGGCGGATAGGGGACTCCACTATTCGAAGCATCGATCATCGATGAGGGCTTGTGCGTACCTCAACTTATTATCACTTTACTCGACAGCTCGCTGCAAGTATACAACTTTGTATCACATAGGTGACTTATTCTTCTAATGGCAACGATCATGCACATCTACTTGCTCCTGGCACAAAGCTTATTAAGGCATACCTATGAAATATGACTCAGTAGCTGCCAACGATGAAGAGCATGCGCAAAACTCACTTTCCGCTTATCCTCCACTTCTCACCCTTGTTATCAAGGGTCTCCGCCACTTTCTCATCTATACCTACCGCTACGTCAGCCTTATTCGTCCGAAGGCTGAGAAGGGGGAACGATCCTGCTAGTGGGCCTACCAAGCATAATTCTTCAGCGATGATGATTGCTAGTCATTGGTTACTCACCGATCCCAGTAGAAAATGGAGTGGATACGGGCCACTTAACGTCACCCGCAAGTCTGACGTGGGGGTCGCAACAATGCCACAGATTTACCGAAACCCAAAAATACTCACTTGCGATAACTTCGGCGTAAACGTTCAGATTCCAGCGTTAGAGACCTCGGACGAAATCTACTCACTTGAGGTCTCCCTAAGACACGCATATTTCGAATTCTGCTGAGCCCTTCGAAACTGGTAGATGCAACTCACCTTGAAAATTACTAATCCAGAACCACCCAGCCACTGTCCTAGCTCTGGTGCTAGCTCGTTCATGTTCCAGTAAGGCCACGGTCCAGTCCAAAACTCCGTCATCTTTTGACCATTATCGATGCTTGTGGCAAGGCTGAAAATGCCCTCATCTAAGTACCTCTGCCATCGGGTGACCATATGCTGTAAGTGTGCGATGGACTCTGAGCCAATGGTAGAGTTTGGCGAGAAGAATGTGTCAGAAAGTAGGGATGAAATGGTGTTCGCAAAGTCGGCAGGGGTGACATCAGAAACGAACCAAGGGAATAGTTTGGGGCTTTTGAATTTAGTCAGAGATCACGATCGCTATAAAAGTTAGAATTTGCGAAGACGCACTGAAACACGACTTCAGAGAAGTACGGGGTATAGGTAACTAAGAAGTCCGCAAAAACGAAATCAGTAAATAGCTGTGTTTTGTTCGAGGTTAGGAAATCGTGTTTACTATTCCTGCAGGAATGATCATAACGAACCTCAAAACCAGCTGTTTATAATGGATGATGAGAAACAACAGAGCCCAAAGGCAGAGAAAGTACCGTTGTCTAGGACGAAGTCTAAACGCTTTCCACGATTGGCCAAGGTCTTGATGTAAGCCCAAACGGCATCTTGGTCGTCCTTGAGAATAAATTCCTTCCTCGCCTCCTGAGCCTCTTTACCGACCGTTTGCAAATGTTCGATATCTGACGGTGAAAGGTGGGTCAAGAGGGAAAGATCCTACACATATCAATGTCAATCATCTGTGGAATAGGATCCTACCGGTGGACCTACTGTAGCGTTGCCCCTACATCGAATATTAAGACATCATGCGAATACGAAAATGTAAACTAACCAAAGACAAATCTGAATCATCTCCTTGAACAACACCCCAAGTTTGTCTGGATCTCCTTGAAACTTGGCCTTCTCGCTCTCCAATTCGTGCATGGTGTTCGCGATCTCTGACATGAGCGTATCCCGTTAGCTATTTATGGGAAATCCAAGGTAAGGTCAAACATACGATAGATAGCTGCCCCGCTATTTCTGAACATTTCCTCTTTCTGGGCGGAGAACGGGTCAAATCCGCGCCAGCATGCCCTCTGGTTAAAGTAGGCGCGGATTAGACGATACCTATTCATATTTTAACTTGCAGTAACTCCTGGTCAAAGTCGACATACAAGTAGCACCTAGATGTGGAGGTCAGTCATTCGAAGTCTATGCAAAGGCCTAACCCACTCTGCATATAACCATGGCGCCCTGAACCAAGTGTTCCGGGATTCCTGCTTCAGCGTCTCAAGCTCCGCATTATATTCAGCTATTAGAACGTCACCATCCTGGGGAATATCTCTGCAGTATGACATCAGCACACCATGGAACGTAAAATACGTTTAGAAAAAGTAGTGATCTGCTACCCACTCAAGTTCATGGTCCCGTGCCATGCGATACTTGAGACGACTTATTTCTGAGATAACATCTTGACCCTCAGTTATCTTCTTAGACAATTCTTCTGCCCTGGGAACGTCCGAATTGCGAACTTGTTGAGCCTCTAAAGTCATGTCATGGAGGAGTCGATGAACATGATCGATGACGGTGGTCAAGATGATCGGCCACCTCTTCACTACTGTCTCATATCTTGACGGTACCAGTCAAGCAGCGACCTCTGAAAGCGCGAGTGAGGGAAACTTACGAGAATCTATGTATATGGTTTGGGTGTCAGCTGTCTTATCATGACGCAAGCATTAACTCACCCAGATTTATCAGTTGGATCATAAGGTGGGTAGGGTGCTTCAAACATCTCGCACTGGAAAAGACTAGATGTTGTTGGATGTCTTCGTTGATTATATACTTGCAGTGTGGATAATCTACTATAGTCTATGGAAGACACTGTGGGAATAATCTCGACAGCAATATCTGATGAACGTTCATGCACGTTCATGGTTCGCCGGCGCCTTTCGCGCCTGCATCATGTAGAGTAGTCCAACTTAGTTGTACTATTTACAATCGGAGCTCACGCTCTCATGGTCGAGACCTAACGTTCAGGATTCCTGAGTCGAGTCGTGAGGACGGTACCACTATATAACAGGGTTAGCAGCAGTAGCTGTCGCAGAGGATAACACTCGTACTCAAGAAACATCGTAAATAATGAGCATCTCTCAGCGGTGTCCCAAATCAACTAATACCATATGCATTGACTGTAACGCCATATACCAACAACCACGAGAACAGCCCAGAGTACAACGACAACGAACAAGTGAATAATGGATGTATGCTGACGTCTAGAACATAGACCATATACTATCATGCTCACCATGTACAGGGGGCCCAAGCCAATGACGAGAAGGGGATGAAATTCGGCGTAATCTTCGTGCCTGTTTCGAACAGTTGAACTCCAAAATTATGGCAGGACCAGGATTGAACGACAGTACAAGCGCAATCGCCACGTTGACGCGGCCTTTTGCCTTATATGCCACAGTTATAGAAGGATGTATATCAGTCATGACAAGACTCTTGAAGACGATGACACAAAAAGCGCTACCGCAAGATACAAACAACATCCACTCGTTTGAGTGCGGATTCTACTTTATTACATTACTATTTTGCCAATGTGAGAGTCCTTCTCTAGTTCATGTTTGTCACCAACACTGCTGGAGCCAGAAGTTTGTCGAGATAGCGGAACTCCAAGTTCGGCCTTACCGACTGCAATGTTCAATGCCTTCCACAATTGCTCTTCCAGTATCCGCAAAACACCGAGGTCCAATCCAACCCGTGGAGGACTCCACGGGTATATGATACCGTGCGAACCGGGCAGTTTGATGGAGATGTGTTTGTCTTGTGACAGGATCGAGCTAAGAGTGCTACAACACCAGCAACACTTCTTCCCTACTCCAATGACCTTGTTGGTCACCGCAGTCTAACGCACATTGATGATACGAATGGGTTGCGTATCATGATGGGACTTACCGGTCCGATCAAGACTTCCATACACTGAGCAATTTTTGGATCTTGAAATACATTCCAATAATCCACGCGCTTTGAGGGATTAAGTTCTGAAAAATAGGTGAGAAGACCCATTAATGAAGCTTCAGCATGCGTAGTGCCAGTAAATTCATGTTTCGAGTTCCAACCCCTCTTGAGCTTAGCCGTATCTTGTGTCCTACCAGACTCCTCGACTGAGCGAAATGGAAATCGTTCAAAGAATTCATCAATGATGTCTTCTATTCTCGCAATGCCACGGCCAGTATGCGGAACTTGAACGAGACCGATGTCAAGCTTGCCATTTATGATGGAGAAATGATTGGGAGAGGTAAGTGAGTCAAGAGCTGCACTCCAGGAAAGTATAGCTCTCAAGTGGCGTAGGACAAGATGTCCATCAGATTCGTTCGTTTCGCGTGACATGTCGCTCGAGTCTGACTGATATTTCAGTAACATCTCATGTCATCAAAGACGTATCGTACCATCCTCGGCATCATCGTCAGTATCAGCATTGTGATCATCGTCGTCACCCTGAGCATTACTACCTGCAGCGCACACAAAGAACGACATCAAAATCGAAACCCTAGAAAGATATGGAACATACATTGGGGAAGATTGAACACGCTGGAAAGTGACGTCTGTGTCAGGAGAATCTCCACAATGCGAGAACTCCAGTTCACATAACGATAAAGGATATGACAAAACCTAGCAATGATGACCAGATCTTTCTTGAAACCCTCCACGTCAATCTTCCTCTTCTTGTCCGCCGTGTCCACGACGGCCTCCAAATTCAACAACGATTTGCCGAGTAGCCAAGCCCAAAAAGTTATTGTCGTATTGGAGAACTCTACTTCAATAAATTCTTTGCCCGGAGTGCCTCTCTTCCGAGTTTTCATCACCTGAAGCTGTTCAGGTGGGATGACGAGATTGTCCAACCAGACAGGAAACATGAACCACTGAGGGCCTTTACGAAGCTCCTTAGATTTGGGAGTCCAATCAAGGATCTCTTTAGCTACGTGCACCTTCCACGTCTTCATACCTTGTCTGACGCGCTTGAATAACTTGCGATAGCTGCGATACACAACGAAAGTGTGAAGATCCAAATAACGGTGAGGAGCTGACTGGTAGTACGTCAGAGCAGCCCATAAATCCGATATGTATTCTGTGAGGACCACGTTGTCATCACTTTAAAGTTTCAGCGCTGGTTCAATACCGCCGTTACGCGCTTAATATGCTCCTACCGTTTCAAATCTACGATTTCATCAAACGATTTCTCCGACTTCGACACGTCTTTGATGCATAGGTCCGTCACGCCAGACTTCGAGAAAGGATTTTGAGTGACAACCAAAGTATTGATCTTCCCATCAGGAAGGAAAGATCCTGTCGTGGCGACCACCTTTGCCTCAGGACATCTCCTGTCGTCAGTAGTGAGAATATTGGCAAAGTGACGCAAAGATGAAGGAATTTCGTCTTTGGGATTAGACGAGGGTGCGGTGTGATAATTCAAATTTTTCAAGATGGTCGTGAGCGCTCGAATGCGATTTTCAACTTCGATGAACTTGTTAATAGGGTTCCATGGGTACGTCACTGGGCAAGAACAAGACATAATATTAGGGGTCACTTGAAATACCAAATAGGGAATCAGCTTAGATTCCCAACACCGCAAAACATACAACGCTCATTCTCTATCGTGCATCAATATTCAGTCCTCATGCTATGACGAACCCTTCCAAAAAGCATTAGCATAGATCATGCCCCCACAAAGTGAATACGAAATATGTCCTGAATTATGCTTTCCTCAACATGATTAACTGCTTCTCTAGAGCTATGCCAGCGGTGTTCTCATGTTGGAGTTCGTGGTAACATGACAAGCTCGATCGCACTTTTGTCGGAATTGTATCATCGTGGCTGAAACCTTATTTCGTTGGTTTTCGTAGTGCGTAGGGACTTTTGTATTCCTTAGGCGTTTCTTACGGGTTTCCTGTAAAACCTGAGTTGGTATTACTTCGGAAGCACGCGCCTGAGACTGCGGAAACTCAATAGCCTCTTCAGCCAGCAGACCCCAAAGCGCCGAAAGAATGCCAAGCCGGCAACCATCACACAGATAGTCTAGGTGCACGAAGACATGGCCATGACATGATTGTCAAGGTTCTAGACAATATCAAATGACGTGACTTATTTGACTTGGATCAGATTCACTCTCTTTCATGTACATACACAGTCTACCAAAAGATGTCTCCCTCAACAACGGAAGATGACTATACGGAACTCCGTACTCATTAGCATTGTCCCTGATGCGGCTGATGTCAAAGTCGAATGTAACGATGCGTATATACACACTTTCATTATTTATAGCAATTGCAATAATAGCATTATGTAGTATACTGAGTGTTGCAGGGTCAACTCCGCAGCCGATTAACTGGGAAGCTCTAGAATCAGTAGAAACAAACAATCCTTCTAGTTGTAGTAAAATTCCTGTGAGTGACGCAGCTTTGGCAAAATAGATGGAATGAAAGGATCACTTGAGAAGTCAGAGAGCTCACCCACGTGTAACCAGATAAGAGAACAACCCGAGTCGAGAGTTACAGCTCTAGCTCCTCTCTTACACGAGGTAAAGCGCTGATCCATTCGAACAAGATACGATATCGATACGGTATACGAAACAATTACAAGAATATTACCTCAATTTTGCACCACCGCAGAGTCACAATCATGTAGACAGCAAGGTAACAGCAAGGTGACCAAGAAGTTTTGATGGCAAAGAAGCTGATAAACAGCACTTAAGATAACCTCGGAAGGACCCGGCCGGACTGCGGCCCAATAAGAACTCGATTTAAGTTTGACGGAACACGGACGCATTCCAAGGTGCGATCGACCACCACAGCGATTATTAACTATCTCCTCGTCGACATTCTACTCGGCACCCTCGTCGACCGTCCATACATCCCCCCAATCACTTCTCTCTTATATTCCCTTCATCACGGGAATTTTCTACCAACCAAATACTCAACTGGCCCCTAGCGCCCAACTCAAACCGAAAGTACTCTTGTGATCCCATCGATTAAGATGCCAGCGCCAGTAGCAGTCTACGTCGTTGCAGCTATCGCAGGTTTCGCTGCTGTTGTTGCATTTAAAGAGGTGCCTTTCTCCTTTATGCCTCTTTTCCATCTAACACCCATTTTCATCCACCTTCCCAAATCACTCATTTGATGGACTCTCTAGTTTGTCTTCGAGCCCCACATAGCACCCGCCATCGAGCGTTGGGTGGATGAGCGTCGTGCTCGGCGCAGATGCAGAGACCCTGTCTCCATTCCCGCATCCTCTATTAGAGGGCCTGGGAATGGAGGCCCTCGTCCTACTGGTCCTGATGCGGGGGGAAGGGCTTCTTCCGGAGATGATGGCATCGAACTAGAAGGTTTCAACCTTGACCAATGGCGGAAGGACGTTCATCGCAATGCGCCAGGAACAGGTATGAGGCGGAGAGTGGTTCCCGACACCGATGAAGGCAGTCTTATTACTACACTTGATGAGGTGTGCCTTTTCTTCATTATACCACGCCTTTCGAACGCTAACCGAAATTGAACAGTCTTTCACAACCCTCCCTCACACACCGCTTGCGCCTACGCATGTTATCTCCAACGTTTCTTCTCCTTTCACAGAGACCCTATCCATATCCGCGCCTACGCCCACACGGTCCCGCACTCACTCCGGCTCCTCCTCCCGCACAGCTGGTAATGATGAGCGCGAGGGTAGCACTGTGATCGTCTTCAATGTGCCGTCCACCTCATCCGCGGCACCACCTAGTCCGCCATTTGGCCCCATCCTGCCCGACACGCCCCGCACAAGCGCAGCCTATTCCTCCCGCCCATTCTCCCCGGTAGTACGCACACCCGTGCGTTCCCGCGTACCATCTAGCAGATCCTCTCTACGGCACTCGAATTCGAGTTCGCGCATAAGCGTGAATGTGCAAGGAAGTCATGCAGCCGTCGACCTCGGAGGCGAGCACCTGAATGTGAACACCAACGGCAGTGGTAATACGAGCGCGCATGGGAGCACAAGTGGCCGTGCAAGTGCAAACGCCAGCGTCGTAGGATCGCTATCAGAACGCTACCCCGCCGCGCCCTCTCCACCTGTCCTGCTCTCACCACCTTCGCCGCACATCGTCCTCTCTTCTCCTAGTATCGACGTTCTGAGTCTCGAGGGCAGTAGCGGCAGCCGCTCAGTCTCGCCATTTGACGTACTCTCCCCGCCGATGCATTTCGGTACGTTGCACCCCTTGCCACCTACGCTTCACACGTCCCGCTCAGCTACTACGAGCGAAGATGACTTTGTGTCATTTGGGGATGCGTCGTCGGATGGAGATGGCGAGGTGGTGTCGGCCCCACGAAGCACGCGTACGCATAATCCGTTTTCAGATTTCGAGGAGGGGAGTGGATTCGAGAGTGGTAGCGAGGGGAGTGGGAGTGAGGGGAGTTGGGGACGGGTAAGTCATGGTACGGGGCGAAGGTGATGATGCAAGATCTTGTTTCAAATTTTTAGTTGTGTTATTAGACGAAGGGCTACATCTACCCAGGCATTGATACACGGGTTTTCTTTTCATTTTGCTGATATTTGTCTATCTATCTGTGCATTTTCTCTCTCGTCTTTCTATCTTTCCATTGGTTTCTTGCGTTCTGTACTCGTTCTTGTTCGCTCGCTCCTGAGTCTGTACGATTTCTCATCATCTGTTGTACTTTGCATGCGGTCATCATTACCAGGACTCAGGATTCAGGATTTCATCGGTTAACTGCACCCTTTGGATAGAATGTAGACCATAATCTCAGCTGAAGGTTTTGATCATTGGGGTAGATGAGTATGCAACAAATCTGAGGGTGCTCGTATCCGCGCCAAGATAGCAGCGGATTGAAGCACTTGAAAGCTAGCGGGGCCAGCTGCGGACCGTACCGATACTGGCAAGGTGACATAACCCCCTTCTTTTGTCTAAGGTCTGCCTACTTGGATTGAACTCGCTATCAACATTATAGCGATTTGCAAATCTAATGACAATTGCCAAAAAAAAAAGTTTGCGGAACTACAGCCATTTATGTGCAACTCAGAGTCGTGTATACCCTGACCTCAGCATACTCGCTATAATACCCTCATCCA
>CAKNEV010000288.1:0-37048 GCA_930272055.1 Rhizopogon roseolus | reverse complement strand
ATTTTTATTACATCGCGTGAAATGAATGGTTAGAGATATATCTCTGCGGCGCACCTCAAACACATCTATTTAATTCGTGAAATTCATTTTAGCATTATGTACATCTTACACCGACAATGTTTGCAAGGTCACGTGACGTGTCGGGGGGCGGTTGAGCTAGGTAACTTCCTACAGACACATTCGGTTTTACTTGTCTTCATACAAGCCATGGTTCTCAACCCAGAAGTTCAGAAGCGCGCTCAAGCAGACATCGATCGCGTCGTAGGATATGAGAGACTCCCCGACTTCGATAATCGTACTTCTATGCCATATGTTTTGCGCGAAACATTGAGGTTCTATCCGATTGTACCTCTCAGTAAGGCACTTGACAAGTTTATGATCCCCATGACGAACCGTCCTACAGGTGTACCTCACGCTGCTGTTAACGATGACGTATATGATGGATACCTGATCCCGAAAGGTAAGCGGAGGGCTCAAGTGATTATACCTTACATCTCATTCCCTCAATCAGGAACTACTATCCTTACAAACATTTGCTGCGTGCACAATTCGTATACATACCCAGCTCCCCACACATCACAATTACGATGTTTCCAGGGCAATGACGCATGACCCCGTCAAATACCCCGCTCCTTTCGAATTCAAACCCGAACGGTTTCACTCCCTCCGGCGATTTGAACGACGATCTCGTCACTCCGGTTTGGGGCTGGGGTCGACGCGTATGCGTAGGGCGTTACCTCGCAGATGCGTCTGCATGGTCTGCGATTGTTTCCATGCTCGCTGTCTTCCACTTTTTCAAAGCCAAAGACGTGAGTGGAAAAGAGATTGATTTTGAACCTCGGTGGACTCCTGGGGTTTCCTCGTAAGTGTTTCTTGACAGGAACTGGCGACTTTTCACCTGCTAACTACAATTTGCAGGCGTCCTGTGAACTTCCCGTGTCGAAATATTCCGAGGCGAGGTGATATGGGTATGGAGAAGCTGACATCCTTGATTGGTATTGCAGCGTGATGCTAGAAAAAAATGAAAGCACAGTGGGTGTTTCGAAATCAATTCGGGAATCTCAGTATCTTGTGTACACAGACCGCTTTCCTATGATCTCAGGTATGATGGGCTTCTGCGTAAAGTGTGGTGGATGACGTGTGGTGATCATGACTCATTTGACAAACGTGAATAACAACTGTGAAGTACTCGTATAGTAGAACGCAGACTTGGAACTGAGCTTATCCAAATACTAGAAGCACCAAACAAATCATAGTTCCATAGTCTGGTAATAATACAAAACAACGTGGCGAATAAGGTTGGAATGAGGCGCTCAAACTAGACACCAATGTGAACAAACACGAATTGCTGTTCCAGTGAAATTTTGTTGCATAATTTCTTCATAGCCTTGTGTAATGCCACAGCGGCGCGTGTGCAGTCCAATCTCCCTGAACCGTCAAACATCTCATCGTAGAAAGCGGCAACGACCTGACCAGCGACTTTATCGTCAACAGACCACATAGAGCCTACAACACTGCAAAACCCGGAGAATTGCATCGCAGCAGCGAGATGGATCGCCTCATCGGGACTTGAAGCATGGCCCACTGTGGTGTGACAAGCCGATAAGAATGCAAACTCCGGCTGTTGCGAGCGAGGTCGAATGATATCCGTGATCGTTAGAGACCCGTCGCGCATCGCGAACGACGACTCGAATGGTTTCTGTCGATTCGGCATTCCATGGCAGGCGAGGTGAACCCATTGGTGTCGGTTCAATGCGTCAAGTGCGCCTTGAACTGTTGCATCATTGTCCGAGAGGGATGTGAAAGGGAGGAAGGGCGAAACACGACTAGCAACGTCGCATAACTCGTCAGTGACGCGCAGGAGTGGTGTTCCCCTGTTTGGATTTCCTTGCCCAATAGAGACAAAATGTGGAATAGATGTCTCGCGAGGGAGCTGGTGTCTCGCGCGAATGAGTGCTGCCAATGTTGGAGTATAAGATGAAATGTAGAAGTGAGAGAAATTATGGCCGTGCTTCATATATTGTCCTGCTGCATGCAAAGGGAGCAGCATGAATTCAGCTGTAGGGCACCACCAGATGCGCGAACCATGAGGAATTAACACCTTGAGAGCTTTGACAATGGGGTCAACAATACGCTCCCAAAGTGTGCGTAGGACACCGACAAAGGCATTGAGCTCGAGTCGATGGTTAGAGGTACCAGCATCATTTGTGATCGACCGAAATTGATTGGATAACTCCGAGACCTCGGCTCGTTCAATATCAAGTGGTATGTGGACAGGATCCTGGGCACTGAGGATAATCACGGCGTTACAGCTGTACTGGCTTGCATTAACAATGATAATGGGACCAGCTTCCACTGACTTCTGAAGGTCGGAGAACAATGGATGCAGGAGAAAACGGGAAAAATCAGGTATCATGCGGATGCGCGAGACGACATTGTCCTGTTGCATGGCCAATTGCCGGATTCGTGAGGTATGGTCTTCAGAAGAGACCTCGAGCATGTTACGAAGGCGATAGCTTATGTCCTTGAACTCGGCTGCTAAAGTTTTTCCGATGACACCTGATGCTGAAATCTCATCAAGTGGGGCGTTGAAGCGTGCCAACTGTGACCAGAAAACTGCACGGCCTTGCTCCACCAGCTCCACTGCAGTCTTGAAAGCATTATGACGAACACTGTATGAGAAAGCATCCATTGCGAGTGACGAAGTGGCCTTGCTAACCACATCAAAATACTGGGAGGATGACAAACCAGTAGCATGCTGCCAGTCATCCAGGAATCTCAATGCAGTCTGGTAGGCAGTCAACGCTGAGCTATGTTTCAGCTGCTCGGCAGAGATAGTCCATGACTTAACAGCAAGAAGATCACTGTACAAGACAGCATGAGATATTTGTGAGAGCCGTGCATAAATTGTAAAGGCCTCATCTAGGTCAGACAGAACACCTCGCTGCCTAAATATGTCCTGGAGACAGCTGGCAAGGTTGTTGAGAGACAAGGATCGATGAAAATGACCAGGGGGACAAAGTGCAAGTGCAGCTCGATAGAGGTCAATGGCCTCATCTAGGTCAGACAGAACACCTTGCTGCTCAAATCTGTTTCGAAGACTGTTGGCAAGGTTGTTGAGAGACACGGGTCGACCAGAATGACCAGGGGGACAGAGTGCAAGTGCAGCTCGATAGAGGTCAATGGCCTCATCTAGGTCAGACAGAACACCTCGCTGCCTAAATATGACCTGGAGACAGTTGCCAAGGTTGCCGAGAGACATGGATCGATGAAAATGACCAGGGGGACAAAGTGCAAGTGCAGCTCGATGGAGGTCAATGGACTCATCTAGGTCAGACAGAACACCTCGCTGCTGAAATCTGTCTTGGAGACAGTTGGCAAGGTTGTTGAGAGACGTGGATCGATCAGAATGACCAGGGGGACGGAGTGCAAGTGCAGCTCGATGGAGGTCAATGGCCTCATCTAGGTCAGACATAACACCTCGCTGCTGAAATATGTCTTGGAGACAGATGGCAAGGTTGTTGAGAGACAAGGATCGATGAGAATGACCAGGGGGACGGAGTGCAAGTGCAGCTCGATGGAGGTCAATGGCCTCATCTAGGTCAGACAGAACACCTTGCTGCCTAAATATGTCCTGGAGACAGTTGCCAAGGTTGCTGAGAGACGTGGATCGATGAAAATGACCAGGGGGACGGAGTGCAAGTGCAGCTCGATAGAGGTCAATGGCCTCATCTAGGTCAGACAGAACACCTCGCTGATGAAATATGTTTCGGAGACTGTTGGCAAGGTTGTTGAGAGACGTGGATCGATCAGAATGACCAGGGGGACAGAGTGCAAGTGCAGCTCGATGGAGGTCAATGGCCTCATCTGGGTCGGACGGAACACCTCGCTGCTGAAATATGTTTCGGAGACTGTTGGCAAGGTTGTTGAGAGACATGGATCGATCAGAATGACCAGGGGGACAGAGTGCAAGTGCAGTTTGAGACAGAACACCTCGCCACTGAAATCTGTTTCGGAGACTGTTGGCAAGGCGGTTGAGAGACGATGATCGATCAGAATGACCAGGGGGATGGAGTGCGGGAGCAGCTCAATGGAGGTCAATGACCTCATCTAGGTCAGACATGACACCACAGCAGTGAAATCTGTCCCCGAGACTCCTGGTAAGGTAACAGAAACACTTGGATCAATCAAAATGACCCAGTGGATGCAGCAGAAATGAGACTCGGCACTGCTCAACATTGCCTGTTATTGAATTATCGTGGAGATCAACTGGAAGCGCACATTGAAGGTAAAGGTGTTGATCAGCCTAGACAGAGTGAAAAGGCGAAACCCCGATTTTGTGGACTCTTTATTCTGCATCTCGCTTTAGAGTACGAAAGTCGATTAAATGTAGGTAGATACGCACATAGTTGAAAATCGTATTATATACGGCCGTCGACGGTCACCCTTACGGGTATACGGTTGAGAAGTATTGTAGCGACTATTTGACAACTATTCACTGCGTTTAGCCACAAGTTAGTTGCAAAGTGAATAGCATCAGAATAGACGCAAAGGGGTCGGGTATTACCGTATCGTCCTTGACGGACCGACGGGACCGTCGGTCGTGAGCGTCGGCGGTGCAACGACTATCGGCATGTTCCGGTCATATACCACTTGATCACGTGACGTAGTGTGACATTCGCTAAATTTGCCCCTAACTCATCGTACATGAAGGTTGAGTGAAATCTGTTCCAACCTTCTGTGAGTATGTACGAGAGCACAAGAATAGTCTGCTCAGAATTTTTACTTTTTGATGATTGAAGAAGGAGTGGGCTTTTTTATAGTAACACTCCATCGTGACTGATGTGTGACTGATGTATCACTGTAATGCCCACTCGTCACTCAGTTTGTCGAATTACAATGTTAAAATTACATGGGCATCTTGCTATAGACTTGGTGCACAAAATTATGGAACAGATTTCACTCAACCTTCTTGTACGATGAGTTAGAGGCAAATTCAGCAAATGTCACGCTAGGTCACGTGATCAAGTGGTGTATGAACGGAAAATTCTGCCTCGAAGGACACATCATTGCTTCAAGTTGTACATTCTTTTGCAAGTAGATGGCATGCAATTAATTGGTGGCACTTCCACTCGCGCCAGCCGCGATGCTGAAGCGGACGGTGCCCTCTACGCAAATAATCTTTATTCAGTCAGAAATAGATATGCAAATGCGAAATTGTCCGATATCAAATATGACGAGAACGAACATCAACCCAACAGCCCCTTCACATATTTCAGCAGTTCTCGCCCCTGCAAGATGAATATAATTAGTCTATATTCGAAACCGTTTTGGTACGAGCATGTACTCACCCCCTGACTCTTCACACCAGCTACCATAGCCTCCACACCTTCGAGCTCGCTGTCCATTCCACGCATTATTTCATCCTCCCCTCCGGGCAGTGAAAAGCGTGCCATCCGCTGCCGCTCACTCAGCCCATGTCGGAGCACAACGGTCAAAACAGCACGCCACCCCTCTACCGCACCATCTTCCGATGCGGTTGCACTAATAGGCGAGGTAAGGGGCGTGGGCAACCTTGGCACCACTGTCGACCGAACAACATATGGGCAATACGACCGATGTTCATTCAGCACATCAAACTGCCTCTCCTTTGTCGACGGACGTGATGGTGAGCTGCTTTCTTGCGGTGGAGCCGTAGCAGAGCGAGATGTGAATGCCCATAGGCCGACGCGTCGTTGGCACAATGAACAGCGTAGAAGAGATGTATCCCGTGCGCTTTGCCCAAAGTCACTCAACCGGGGCATGCGCGCCCGCGCAGGTGTGCCCCCCAGGTGTGAAATACTAGTGAGGGGCGAAGAAGGCATCGGAGATGGTGAGTCTTCCCTTCCCCACTGAGCGCTGCGAGAAACGGAGGAAGCTCTCGATAAAGACGGGGATGTCGGTCTAGATAGCGAGCCTAGTCGAGAAACAGACGAAGTACGCTTGCGTTCTGAGGGCGGGGAGGGCGGGGCCAATGACCAACCGAAGAGGGCAGTTACGATCGCAGTATCAGATAGCTGAGGGCCTGAATCCACTTGCATTGCTGATACATCTTCAGATTCTTGTTGCGTCTGAGCAGGCTTGAGTGAGGCGATTGTTGCACGGAGCGAGACAATTTGGGAGGCCGACTGATGAAGCATATAAGCATTGGTTAGGGGAAGACTGTAGTTCTACTTACTAGTGAATGCTTAATCACGACGTCTGTCAAGAGGGGCTCTAGTGTGAGGGCGTTAGATTTGATGTCTTGTGCCATGGTAATCGGCGCTTGCAGCGGTACGCGGTAAATCGACGCTAATGAATCGAGTTAGGTGAGGAAGGAGCCCAGGTACAAGTCCACAAAAAAAAATTCACAATCACACTGCCTTGTTCGCCAAGGGCAGCCATCTTTGTGCATGCCCACCAACTGAGCGCGCTGTTTCTCAACGAGCGCGTTGGCTATGGTATGAAAGAAAAGCGTTCAGTATTGTCCCATGTCCTTTACCTACCTTCTAAACCTTACCGGCTTCTCGTGTCATGCCGTCTCGCCCCGCGACGACCCATGAAACGTCGCAAATTCCGCACACCAGTCTATCCTTCCCATCATTTAGCCAACCACACTTGGCTGCAGCCACGGCGTCGATCAGGGACGGCTTGTTCGCATACGTCGACAACTTATAAGTCGACAGGCGCGACAAAAATGACTGAATAGACGATGGTCGGTAATCCGAGGCGACCGAGACCGATGCTGGGATGCTGGGATGTGCGAAATGCGTAGCTCCTTTGTTCTTGGAGTGAGATGCAGCACGCGCCAAAATCGCAGCGAGGTGGGGGGCAGACTTGGAGATATCATGCTTATCCGTGGTACTGTTGAGAAAATAGGGAATTGTAGAAGAGAACGAGAGAGCGAGTTCAGATATTCATCCAAGTCGAAAACTGCGAAATTTTTGACTGACTCGACGAGGGATTTTGGTTCTTTGGACTTGATGCCATACTTGGCGAGCGTGGAATAGAGCGAGCGGGTCATATGGGGTCGCTTGGACGGTGTTGGTCTTTCAGATGCGGGGTTGGGAGATACAGCGCTGTCGAGGCTTTGGAGTGCATCATCAAGCTTGCGCTGTGACATACTGTTCAGTAGGAGCTTTTTGTACCGAGACTTGAGCATACTTTGGTAGCTCGGATAGACGACATTGATGAATTCGTCGAGACTGAATCAGAATCGTTGACTGAGATAACCTGCGTGGACGTCTGAGTCGACATGTGGATTACGGCGGTTGGGGGCAAGTTGGGGGTGCCACTTGCAAAATGATTTAGACAAATACAGTAATCACAGCCACACATCGAGGAGAGGTAAACTATCATCTATCATTATAAACATGAATCACTCATCCACTAGCACTATGTATTGTTTGCCCTCTCGACCGTGCCGCTGACCGCCTCTCTCTGTGCAAGGCATCCTTCTGCTGCTCAACCTTCAAAATCTCCACCACCACCCGCGCAGCCTCCACATCATTCCGCAAATAAAACGATTTGATAAACATCTTATACATCGGCTTCGCATGCTTATCAAACGAGATATACGGTGGCAGCTTCGACAGCCTGACACCAAGAGGATATCCATCTTCCACGCGCAAAGGCGGGGTGCCAAAGGGCAGATGAGAAGCAGAGTACGTCCCCGCTGGGTATCCACCACGGACCATATGGTCGAAAAGCGCGCGCACGCGCCGATGGTCGAACGCACTCCTCCAAGCCATGAGCACCTTGAGAACGATGTTGACAGTGATCCTGTCAGGTGCGAACTCGTGGCACTTCACGAGGCTGTCAAGGAGCCCCAGAAACTTGCGCATACGTCTGCCGTTCCTCGGAAGTGGACGGACAAGAACGCCGTGCAAAAGCGTGTTGCCAAGCATCGTCCGAGTTTTAGTGTCCACTTTGCTCGCAACCCGATTAAAAGTGACCTTCGCGGCATGAGCTCGCCCACCATAGATCAAGCTCTGAAGAGCTCTGTGGAGCACTGGGCCATTGTTCTTTGTACTCTTGAATAAAACCCCCGCCCAGAAATGGTCGCCTGCCTTGCGCCTTGGTAGAGAAATATTTGTGGACAAACGTCCACTGCCTGGTGCCAAAAGGCGTGCAGCAACCACAGAACGAAGCTTGAAAGCACATCCAACGTGAGCATCAACACAAATTTTCTGTATTCGCAACGCGCAACGGAATTGCTTGCGGTACAAAAAGAGGCGAATGAGCCGCAGTAAGAATGAAGGTCGAAAGAACCTCGGTTGGAATTTGACAACGTTAGCAATGACGGCCGTACACTGAGAGCCATTTCCGTGCGCGCTTAACTCGAAAAGAAGCAGCTGAAGACGTCCACGGAAGTGACTGGGAGGAAGGGATGTCGCATAGAGCTTGCAGAGGGAATTGCCAATGTCGATAAATAGATTAGTGTCATGTCGCTGAGGCCTAGTCTCCTTGAGGCCACGACCAATACTACTCAAGATGCCTCCTAATTGTTCTTCGGAGAATCGTTCGTCTCTCAGAAAAAGTGAAGCATGGGAAGGTGGAAGTGCTCTGGCAAGAGTATATGCGGTGTCGATATCAACGTCACTTCCGCTTCCGACAGCAATGCTGTACAGCATGCGGGCAAGCTCAACATTACGATGAATAAGCTCCTTGACAGCCGTAGACAACACGACACTTCGGTGCGGAACGTCAGCCAAGGTGTTCATGACCGACTCCGCTCTGCACCCGTATATTTGCACCGAAGCAGCAAGGTGCATCGCTGCCATGGCTGTTAATTGCGCTCCCTCCACAGGGTCCAGAGAGTCGCCATTCCAAAACCCAAGGGATTTACTTGACTCTAGACACGCTGCAAATAACCTCATATCCGCTAGTGCACCAGCCAGGCGAAAAAGGGAAGTCGTGACAGCACGTGAAACGAGGGTGGAGGGTGATCCACGATGCATGATATGGAGCCAGGAGGCTTGAAGGGATCGTATCATCTCTCGGATACGTCCGCGGAGAGCATGATTGCGAAGAAGAGCTGGGCCCGCGGCTTGGGAAACCTTTTCGAGAATGGCAAGACCAAACAGAACCTTCCACATTGATACGCTTGGGTCTGAGGGAAGATCGAGCGATGAAATGGGAATTCCGTTGCCGTCGCAGTTATACAGAAGGTAGCATATGAGTAGATTGTTCTGCCGCTGAACCATCGGAACGTCGGATGAGAAGGCTTCGTGCCACAACTCCGTGATGGCGTTTCCGTGAGTGGAGGTATTTGATATGGGCAACGGGAATGCCAAAAGAGAAGTTGCCAATGTAGTAGCATCAACAGGTGCTGGAATAGAAAACTCCGGAGCACCGAAGCGTGACGGGGAACAATTAATTCGGGATGAAATGGCTGCGAGAAGGGATCCCAAAATTGTAGCATCTGGGTCATGAACGACATCCCAAAACACTTTCAACACCTTCGCATGAAGAAATGGATGAGTACGAATGATGGAAGATATCGCATCAACAGCCCACCGTCTGTGGCAAGGGTCTGTGCTTGACAAAAGGGCTGTCAGATAGGGAACATGAACCTCAGGGTCGAAGACGTGTCGAGAAAAGTGGAGGTATTGATATCGGGCGCGGAGCAAAGAACGACTAAATGCGGGTGAAACTATTAAAAGATATCAGGTTGAACCCTTAGAGAATAGATCGATTATCTTACCACTGCGCTGGCCTTCCTTGCAGGGGGAAAGACTCGCCAACTCAGCCCGCATCATCCAATACCTGTCGGAATGTGCCAGTGACATGCCCCTCTGCTCCTTGAATAATATAACTTCCTTAACAAATGGCCAGTAGTCGCGAATTACGGGACTGCGTGTAACACGGGGAAGAAGGGAACTAGTATATACAGGTTTGGTTGATGGATCAACAGACAAGGATCCAAAAAGACCAACCAGAGTGCTCAGTAACCCCGCGCCGAGCTGCGACAACTGGCCCCGTGCTTTTGCAGAAACATAAAGAGAGCGGATAGTATTGGGTGTTGGCCTCCTGGAAGGGTCCGGAAGGATGATGGGGGACGTCAGGATCTCTTGGAGAGCACTTATGGCGCGAGTGCTTATGTTAGAATGGGACATGCCACATTCTCGACCATCCGAGGTCGGATTACCTCCAAGAGATGATTTGCCCGTGTGCTGCAACTTTGGAGTGCCCGTCGTGACGATTATACTAGCACATGCCCCGCTACAAATCTAATTCATAAATTGAAATACGTCCAACGCGTGTCACACAGTCTGTCACATCGGAATTCTCCAGCGGAATTGAAACCTTGTTTAAGAACTGCACGGCATCTCCCGGGTGTGTCCAAACCTTAGCCGATCGCGCCGAGTCCACACATATTCACATCATCCTCATCCAGTCAGTCGCCTTGAAAAATCCATTGGCACCTTGCTGGTGCGTAGTACGCTGGTCATGAAGTGTAAAATGACTGATAGTCTCACAGAGGTCAATCGGGAGGCACTGATTTTCACTAAAACATAATCTTGTGTATTCATGTAAGTAACACATCAATTCATCCTGCTTGAAGTCTCAACGTGTAGCGTACTAGAAATTGCAATGGGTGCTACTCGCGCGCAAAAGGAAGTTTACTTCACCAAGCTCAAGGAGCTCATCACCAAGTACCGTGTGTTTTGATTTGTTTTCAGTTCTGTTAAAGTCCTTTGACATAACGCGCAGCTTCCATCTTCATCGTAAACGTCGACAATGTTAGTTCCAACCAGATGCATCAGATCCGTGTCGCTCTCCGTGGCAAAGGTGTCGTCTTGATGGGCAAGAACACCATGGTCCGCCGTGCTCTCCGTACCATCCTTTCAGAGAACCCTCAGTTCGAGCGTCTTCTTCCCCACGTCAGGGGTAACATCGGTTTCGTCTTCACCGACTGTGACCTCAAGGAGGTTAGGGACATTATCGTTGCAAACAAGATCGCCGCCCCTGCTCGTGCAGGTGCTTATGCCCCCAAGGATGTCTTCGTCCCCGCCGGTAACACCGGTATGGAGCCCGGAAAGACCTCCTTCTTCCAGGCCCTCGGTATCCCAACTAAGATTGCTCGTGGTACCATCGAAATTTCGACAGAGGTTCAAGTCGTCACCGCCGGTAGCCGTGTCGGTACATCCGAGGCTACTCTCCTCAACATGTTGAACATTTCACCGTTCACGTACGGTATGACTGTCGTCCAAATATTCGACGCTGGCAACGCATTCGAGCCCGCCGTTCTCGATGTTGACGAGCAGGTGTTGATCGACCGCTTCATGTCCGGTATCCAGACCGTTGCTGCCATCTCATTAGCCCTTCATTACCCTACCCTCGTCTCGGTTATGCACTCGCTTGTCAACTCATACAAGAACCTCATCGCAGTGTGCTTGGCCACCGATTACACGTTCGAGGGCGCCCAGAAGGTCAGCTTTATTCTGATTTACCTGATTTTGATGCTTCAAACATACACACACTGAAAATGCTGACTTCAACGGATGCACAATATTTTGTTTCTGAATTTTAAAAAGGGTTGACGCGTTGAGCAACGATGCTAATGATTGATGCAGGCTAAGGAATACTTGGAGAACCCTGAGGCATTTGCCGTCGCCGCTGCACCTGCCGCTGCCGAGGCTGCACCCGCTGCTGCTGAGGCCGCTGCTGAGGAGAAAGCCGAAGAGAAGGAAGAGTCTGACGATGACATGGTGAGTTGCTCATGATTCGCACAAGATAACAAAATTGTGCTTACGCTGAGGTCTACAGGGTTTCGGTCTCTTCGACTAGATTGCTGTTGTCATGTTAAATACTCGCATTCAACTAATGAGCAACCGCGTGGCTTTTCATATGGAGGCCGTAACATAAGAAACAGATTTGATTTTGCACGTAAAGGTAGCCCCAAGGCGCTCGATTGGAAGCGGTATTACGCCCTTTGTTTGTCATTGCTGATAAGCAACTCCAGTGGTGAATGCAACGAAATATCCCGTTTGAAATAATGAGCGCTACATGATCCGCTGAGCCTTGCAGCCAACATGAGAGCAGTAAGCGTAAGAGACGCGTTTCGACCCAGTAGGGCTGACCGACACGTTGATCAATGCGGGGCACATCCGTGATGCATCGAATTAATAAGCCCTTCCGTCGTCATGCGTTTTATCGATGTGGGCGTTTCTCACTGATGTTGAGCAAAAAAGGCAGGGGTGGGGATAGGCGGACCAAACGTGGGACCTCGGGTGGACTGGTAGACCGGTATTTGTAGACGCCCGATGACGATCATGACGAAGGCTTCTACGCCCGAACCTCTAATACACATAAAAGAGCCAGCCATATCTACTAATCCTCGACTGCCATCGATCTTCCGACTTTTCGCGATAGGATCCTAATCAGAACAAACGTTTGCCAGCCTACTCGCCACCGTCGCCCATCATTCCGTTGTCCCATCCCTTCCTTCGAAGGAGATCCGAAAATACCCTTATTCGGCCTTTCGTGCTTGTTTTCTTAGAGATCCATCTTACCATATAAATTTCAATCATCTCTCTTAATGGTATCCTCTATCTTTCCCCAGATAATGCCGTCCGACGCAAGCTTTGCAGACATGCAAGGCAAACATCTCATAGTCGTCGCCAACCGCCTTCCCATCACAATCACCCAAGATGCTTCCGGCGAATACCATTTCAAAATGTCTTCTGGAGGGCTTGTATCTGCCCTCTCCGGTTTCAAAAAGTCACTCAGCTTCACCTGGATCGGCTGGCCTGGTTTCTACATACCTCCAAAAGACCGAGCCTATGTCGACAAACGTCTCATGGAGGAGTATTCTTGTCAAGCCGTATATCTTGACGATGACGTTGCCGAGGGTCACTACAACGGCTTCTCCAACTCGATATTGTGGCCCTTATTCCATTACCACCCCGGGGAGATGAACTTTGACGAGGAGAATTGGCTGATGTACCGTCAAGCCAACTTCCGCTTTGCAGAAACAGTATACTCTCACATCACATCCGGCAGCATGGTGTGGGTACAGGACTATCATCTCATGCTTCTGCCCATGATACTGCGCGGACTCATCGATGGGTCGTCTGCAGGGGAAAGCCAGAAAGGGCAGCTGGATAAAATCTCAGAGGGCATAGATGAAGAATTCAGCCCCTCTTCCGAAAGAATACCCGACGTCAAAATAGGGTTCTTTTTGCACACACCATTCCCTAGCAGCGAGATTTACAGGTAAGTGATATTCGCTTTGTTCACCGGTTCACTAGTTCACCCCCCGTGTCAGGATCCTTCCTGTTCGCCGTGAAATCCTCTGGGGTATCCTCTTTTGCGATCTCATCGGCTTCCATACATACGATTACGCCCGTCACTTCCTCTCTTCATGCACCCGCATTCTAGGCTTGCCCACGATGCCCAACGGCGTTGAGTTCGAGGGCCGCTTAGCTCACGTCGGGACTTTCCCTATTGGAATCGAACCATCTTCATTCATCAACGTATGTATCACGACGTAAAATGACAGGAGACATTGACGTTAAAATATGTGCAGAATCTAGAGAAGGAATCTGTCAAATCTCGCATAGCTCAACTAGAGCAGCGTTTTAACGGAGTCAAAGTCATCGTTGGCGTCGATCGTCTCGATTACATCAAAGGCGTTCCGCAAAAACTCCATGCCCTCGAGCTTTTCTTGACGCAGCACCCTGAGTGGATCGGCAAAGTTAGTGTGGGAGCTTTTATGTTATTACGCCTAGTTAACTTACTGGCCTGGGCCACTAGGTCGTGTTAGTTCAGCTTGCCGTACCGTCGAGACAGGATGTCGAGGATTACCAAAACCTGCGGTCAACGGTAAACGAACTCGTTGGGCGCATCAACGGTCGTTTTGGCACAGTTGAATTCATGCCCATACACTTCATGCACAAAAGTCTGGCTTTTGACGAACTGTGCGCTCTATACGCCATTAGTGATGTTTGTCTGGTGACCAGTACGCGGGATGGAATGAACTTGGTAAGTAATTCCCCCCCGATCCTCTCAGTATAAATTCTGATATTATTCATTCAGGTCTCCTATGAGTATATTGCCTGTCAACAGGCCCGTCAGGGCGTCATGATTCTCTCCGAGTTTGCCGGAGCTGCACAGAGCCTCAACGGATCCATTGTCGTCAACCCATGGGATTCCCAAAAAGTAGCAGACGCGATCCACGAAGCGGTCACGATGGATACAGAGACGCGTGCTGAGAACCATCGCAAGCTCTTCAAATACGTCAACAAATACTCCGCGGCCTTCTGGGGAAGCAGCTTCATCAGAGAAATGAGCAAGCTGAAGCAGGACGATACAAACGCGGAGGGCCAAGCCGAGCTGACGCAGAAGGACGAAGGCCCAGGTAGCGAAATTGTTTCTACGCCGCAGGTGGTAAGCCCAGATGCGTGATCATCTGGAAGGCAAGTAACTTCTCTATAGGCATTGGGACAGATAATTGCTTTTCATGCTTGGCACTCGGTTTGGGGTGTCATTCGCTGGCTTTTTCTTATGGTTATTCCATATCTACGAAGGTTTTCTAGAACATAGATGTGGTCGTATATTTTGTCGATAATGAAAAATATAGAACATGAGGTAGAACACGTGTTTGCCACCCGCACATTCGTTTGACTTGGTATCCACTTCCACTCCCGGGAATCTGTCATGCCAATTATTTACCAAGCCGCTGATGACTTAAGAGGGCGCCACTTGTGCTCGATGGCCGGTCAACTTTCGCCGTAGACCTTCGAGAGAGAAGTCTAAAATACCCCTCGAGGATCTTCTGAGAAATGAAAGAGAACCATGACATCTGAGGAGTTTTACTTTTCGTGGCTCAGGGTTTCTCGTTACCTCTCGAATTGATTTCGTGCCGATAACGCCCCATCACAGATCGACTCGAACACAACCAAACGGGGGTGCAAGGCCTGGAATGAACAACACCCTCATTCAAACCCGTCGGGTGACTCGTGTCGATTATCGTATGCAGCGTCGTTCAGAAGGCGCACTTTTACGGTCATGCCAAGCTCATAAATCAATGATCACTGGGCTAGAACGGGGCCGTTAAACTCGATTGCACGCGTTTTCATACCCTTGGCCTTCCCTACATCGTGCTAGCCACTGGAACAGGGTTTGAAACCAAGATTCAGCGATGGTTGTACGTATTTGTATTCGATCCCATCGCCCACCCAACAGTGTCGCCGTGGGTGCTGGAACCGCGGGCGTGTCTGCCAGCGCACCACAAGAGGTGGACTCCATCGGCCTGATCGATTGGTTTTGGGAATGCGACCCTTCAGCGCAGCATCGTCGTCAGATGGGTTCGTGATCAGATGATGAACTTGATCATATCCCATGGATATTGGTCGCCCGAATCGCATAACGCCCATGGGTAAGTTCAACGGCTTCGCGAACAAGTTGTCAGTCAAAGGCTATGCAATTGCTCCCCTAAAGGCACGCAACAAGACCGTAAGGAAATCGAGGTACGGCTGCCGCCTTATTACTATCGCTCCGCGCAAGACACACATCTTGAGTTCCCTGTGGATCTATATGTCACCTGCGTCCTAGGAAATGTCACTACAGCAGGTAAGGGTTCCGTATGAAGAGCAGTGATAGGTTTCCTTGCATGCCAAGCACGATTGCGCGCTGGGCAGGTGCACGGGCTCCATAATGGTATCATATCCGGACACGTATGAGTCACAGTATGCAGTTTTCTCTGTATAGCCAATACGCAGTGCACTACAACGTATGGTAGGCACCGAGCATTATTCAAACACGGAGAAATTGGTGGTGGTATTCTGCTGCCACGAAGGTCACGAATCAATAAAACCTGTGATCGATTAACATCATGTTAGCGGGATGTGATGAATGCGGAACGCGCGCGCACCTTGTACTTATACTATGTATACAATCAGTGCATGGGAGTCGGCAACCAACCAACGTGGCACTTCCTGTGCTAGTTCATGTATTTTCTCCCCGCGCTAAACCATTTGTGCCGTTACGTTGTGCGCAGTCTCATGTCCGCTCTCAGTGGATCACGACCCCGATGACACCGACCTACAAACGACTCGAGCGAGGGGCAGTCCATTGCGATGCAGGTGCCACTGGTGAGTACATTGAAACATGGCGAAGGATCCGCCTCCTTTGATAACAAGAATAACATGATATTGTTCATCATAATATAGATACCTGATGATCATAGGCGCAGAAGTACAGATAACACTGACATAGCAGCCATCCTGTATACTGGCCATCAAAAGAGATGGCGACATCTCCTGTCAGCCGGCATCTATTATACGATAACATGTGCTGGAACGGTCAGATTTCTGCCTGACGTGCCATGGTCACTTGGCTTAATCCGTAGCAACCCCTTGACTCACATATGTTATGGATTCTGGTGACGTGACATCGTGCCTGCCAACAGTACTTTGTTAGTAGAAGTTTCTCGTCGAAAGTGAAATAATGGCGATTGAACGCACCCGTACATTTAGTTCGGTCGTTTGCGCAGAACTTGATATCGATGATATCGATATTCAAACGCGATAGGGCAATTTTCAGTCGAAGGCTTCCTTTGGAAGGGCATTCGGCGGTTGCTTTCGCATGCCTTTTTAGGAACTTTGGCGCCGATACGTTTCAAACTTTGGGCATGTTCTGCCCCACTCGGGTTTTTTGGTTGCTTGGGTTCTGCTACCCATAATCTCGTATTCACGACTAGAAATTCATAGCAACCAAGCCTGGCATCGTATTGGCCTCCATGGCGGGCGTAAGCCTTACACCTGCCCACTAGTACTATTCCCCAAACGTCATGCATTATCTGCCACCGTCAGCAAAACGCCAACGCCACTTGCATATTTCATTGTAGATCTGCCGTGCGGCCGGTGATCATGTTTGCTGCATCATGTTAGGCAAAGATCAGAGCGTCTTGCATCAGTCTTGCCATCATTATACAATAACTAGCGGTTGAGGGTGCCCTTGGTGATCGGAGCGCAGAATGACTCTGGATCGTACCGGCGTCCCTGCCACTGCGATGGACGGAGGACAAGGGGAGTCTGTAACCAGTCTTATTCGTCGTTGTCAGAGCGCGTCGGACAATATGATATGTCCGGCTCGCTTGACCGGTTTTTCGAGATTTCCTGGGCCTGAAACGGCCTTTGAGGGTGCGTGGTAATGGGTTCGGCATTACGATTGTCCTAAATATGATAAGTAACCAGGTGGCAATCGTGTGTGCATGATATGCATTATTGATATCTCACTGCTGAGCGCACCGTCAGGGGTCGCGCATGCGCAGTCGCAGTCTGTGACTATGTAGTATGTCGAGCTTGTATCATGATTGGTCAATATAGTAATGATACTCTCCACAGTGCGGTTCTGAGTGATTGTGAAGGCAAAAGTCAAACGCACGCGGGCAGCTCCTTTTGCGTCTAATATTAGGCATATGATTTTGGGTAGGTAGGTGATTACAAGAAATGAAAGTCCGCGATGAAATAAATGAGGCTTGCGTCCGCCCAGCTTGTTAAAGCTGTGGTGGTGCACAGGAAACGTTTTTCAAATCAGTCGTGATACTTTCCGTTGCCGAAACATGGCAAGAAAGAATATCAGATAATATGCACCAAATAGGGACAGCGTTATTCACTCATGTACGAAAGGAGCTTGGCGGATAGCGCAGTCAGAATTCCTGGCAGAAAACGGCGGAGCTGAATGTGCTGGTGGAATATTCCACTGAGCGAGTATGGACGAAGTCGAATTCCCCTGACTGACTGAAGTATGGAGTGATCAGTCTGGGGAAGCTGAACCACATTGGGTGTGCATGTGAAGAAGTTGAGAATCCGGAGTTGCTTTGGCGGTGGGGCTTGATAGTCTCGTAAGAAAAGATGTAATTTCTGGGCTTGAGAAGAGAAAAATTAAAAGAAAGGTCCGGTGGTGAAGGCAGGGGATCGAATAATGACGTCGTTGTCCTCGGAAAACATGATGTGGCCTGAATTGGTCGTGACTCGTGAGACGATCATTTATTGGTGCAAGGTGACATGACAGGAGAGATACATAAGGGAATGATAATCGAAAGCATGGGGGCCTTGCCGCAGGTTTCAAGTAGGAACATTAATTTAGCGAAGCCATCGATATGGAGGAGACCACGGCATAGAGAATAATTCAGACATGATTGTGGACCACGGCAAGCATATGGCGTACTGACGAGCATTGCGTTCATCTTGGCAGTTGGTACATGCAAGTTCTTGGGACCGGTCACCGCGGTGAGCTGTGCGCCAAGTTGGTAGCTCGGAAAGCGTGGGAGCAACGGTTTGACATTGGCAATGACTAGAAAAGGAAGATGATCTGCGTCATTGAAAGACATCATTGCTCGGCCATGGAGGGTGATTCTCTTCGACGTCTGAATATTGTCACTGTAGAGAGGATTGTGTTATTACAATTTGGTTAGGCAAGTGACATTATGCTTACACGCACACCACAAAATGGTGCCTTGGATCTTTCAACCAGATCGGAAATTCTACGCAGAACACACAGCCTCGTGAGGTGGTGACACCTTATAAGGTTTCTCTCTTCCTTGTCAGTTGGAACTTTTCCCTTTTCAACTCGACTTATGGCGGACGGGGCGAGCAACATTCCAGAGATTGTCACAACTGACTTATCCTCAATTCCCTCTCTAAATGTCCGCCCTGCCGGTGTCTCTCCTCCCCCTTCCCGTCCAGGTACTCCGTCTCCTCCCCCTTTTCATTCGAGAGTCCCTCGTGCACAAGGTGATTCAACTTTATTGTCTCCTCACCCTAGGGCACAACAGCGCACATCATTGGATTCTCGCAGCCACTCCCCCTCTCCAACCGTAGTCTCCTCAAATGACGGAGCTTCTTTCGTCCCACCTTCCCCCACTCTATCCACTCAATCTTCCGTCCATTTTACAACCTCTCTCTCCCTTCGCGACAATAAGCCTGAGGAGCGCAGCGGTTATTCTTCCTTGCACCTTCTCCCCGATAAAGTCTCAACCCATCATCGCAAGGCTAGCAACGCCACCTTTACTAGTTCTCACGAGGGCCATAGCAGCGTCGACGAAACTGAACCCGACCACGGCAGTGCCGAGTATGGGATGGTAGCTCTTCAACCCATCAGATCAGATCCCGTTAGCACAGTCGCTTCTCCCACTTATACGCACGTCGATACCGCATCCGACCGCTCAACACCCCACCCTGCCAAATCCGACACTGGATTTTCTGACAACAATGTCGCCACTAGTGGTCCGCCACTCAACGTCAGCTCAGACAGCCAAAAATCGAACCAAGAGAATGGCGGTATCACAAAGGTCGAGCTCGTTCAGGATGAATTAGTCGACCCTCGCCCTTTCAAATTAAGACCCTTTGAATTGGCTAGTCTTCTCGACCCGAAGTGTCTCGAGGCGCTCACGGCCCTAGGAGGTGTTGATGCCCTTCTTGAGGGCCTTGGTACTCATCGAACACGTGGCTTGACGACAGCTGGTCGTGAATCGTTTGACAGTAGACCAGGTGCTTCACAAAGACGCGATCGAGTGGACGAGCATCCCTTATCAGCTATCGCAGTAACTGCACCGCATGACGTATCTCAGGACGAAGAAAATTCTGATCCTCATTTGGCGTCGCTCTCAGAAAGGCGACGGGTATTTGGAGAGAACGTTCTCCCGCAACGAGCCAGCAAGAGCCTACTAGCTCTTATGTGGCTCGCGCTAAAAGATAAAGTTCTCGTGCGTATCATTCTACATGGTTCAGCATCATTTTCATTTCCTTCATATCAAGGTATTGCTGTCTATCGCAGCGGTTGTCTCTCTGGCGCTCGGACTCTTTCAAGATTTCGGAACGCCTCTCCCTGATGGCGAGCCGCCTGTCGATTGGGTAGAGGGTGTTGCAATAATGGTCGCTGTCTTGATTGTGGTGAGAATCGCATCACCCGCTACATATCTGGATCTCGTGTCATGTTCAAATTCTACAGGTGGTGGTTGGGTCGTTAAACGACTGGCAAAAGGAACGGCAATTTAAAGTTCTCAACGAGAAGAAGGAAGAACGTGGGGTAAAGGTCATTCGCAATGGGGTGGAGCATCTTATCGACGTCAAAGTATGCCGGTTTCTTTTTTTAATCCGAGCGCTATCTCACTATCTTCGCGTTTTGTTACGTATCACAGGAAGTTGTGGTTGGTGATGTAGCGTTATTGGAACCTGGAGAAATTGTCCCCTGCGACGGCATCTTCTTGTCTGGGCACAACGTTAAGTGCGACGAATCGGCGGCAACTGGCGAGTCGGATGCCATCAAGAAGGCGTCCTACACCGACTGCCTGGCGCTGAATTCACTGAACGGTGTCCACGCTGAAGGCGGCGCCCTCGGAGGGGAGCAGCACAAGGCGCAGCATGTATCTACACACACGGATTGTTTTGTCGTCAGTGGCAGCAAGGTCCTGGAAGGCGTTGGCAGCTATGTCGTCGTCGCCGTAGGCACGAAGAGTTTTAACGGCAGGATCATGATGGGTGCGAGACTTTCGTCTATTTTTAGTGTCACGAATAACAACTCCATTAGCTCTTCGGACGGACGCGGAGAACACTCCGCTTCAACTGAAGCTCAACATCCTCGCCGAACTTATTGCGAAGATCGGAAGTGTCGCTGGCATTATTTTGTTTTCTTCGTTGATGATTAGATTCATCGTACAACTCGCTACAGGCGAGCCCGCGAGGTACGCATGCCAGTCATCATGTCGCTTGTTCCACTAACCCGTAGTACAGGAACGCCAACGAGAAGGGCATGGCCTTCGTCCAAATTCTCATCATCTCGGTCACCTTGGTTGTTGTCGCCGTCCCGGAAGGTATTTACTTTTACGTCCGACATACTACTTGTT
Organism: Rhizopogon roseolus; assembly: GCA_930272055.1. NCBI lineage: Eukaryota > Fungi > Basidiomycota > Agaricomycetes > Boletales > Rhizopogonaceae > Rhizopogon > Rhizopogon roseolus. Next base: position 16,173 of record CAKNEV010000288.1, on the reverse strand, counting down.
CACGAACGCCGCTTTAGGTCTTCCATTGGCTGTCACACTCGCGTTAGCTTTTGCTACCAAGAGGATGACAAAAGAAAATCTTTTGGTTCGCGTCTTGGGCTCATGCGAGACAATGGCGAACGCTTCTGTGATCTGCACCGACAAGACTGGCACACTAACTCGTAACGTAATGTCTGTTGTCGCGGGCTCGATCGGGATTCATGCGAAGTTCGTTCGCAAACTCGAGGACAACCAAGCTCGAACGAACGCGAATGAGGATCGCAACCATCGTAGAAGTTTTGATTCAAAGGTCCCCCGTAAAGACTTTTCCATCGACCAGTCCCAACTCAACACTGTCCTGAGCCCATCTCTGCTCACTCTATGCAACGAAGCCATCGCCATAAACTCCACTGCCTTCGAAGACGATGAAAAGGATACCGGAGAGCGTGTGTTCGTCGGGAGCAAAACGGAGACGGCGTTATTGAATTTCGCCAAGGAACTCGGATGGCCGAACTACAAGGAGACGAGAGACGCCGCTCAAATTATTCAAATCATGCCATTTTCTAGTGAACGGAAGGCAATGGGTGCCGTGGTCAAGCTCGCGCACGGCTATCGTCTCTACATCAAGGGCGCTAGTGAGATCCTCACCAAGTTATGTAGACGGCACGTCGTCGTGCATCAGCAGGGGGGTCCCACTGATCGCGGCGATGTTGAATTAGCAGAGATCGACGACTTTTCGGAGGAGAATATCACGAGGACAATCATTTTCTACGCTAATCAGACCCTGCGTACCATTGCGTTGTGTTATAGGGATTTTCCGTCTTGGCCACCGCCAGGCATCGACGCCTCGGTAGTTGACGAAGTACGTGTTTTTGGTGTGGCGGTTTGACGTAACTCATTTGTCGCAGGTGCCATACGAAGACATTGTGCAAGATCTGACGCTAATCGGGATTGTGGGCATCGAAGACCCTCTCAGGGATGGCGTTCGGAAGGCAGTCGAGGATTGTCAGAAAGCTGGTGTTGCTGTGAAGATGTGCACAGGTGATAACGTGCTGACAGCTCGCTCGATTGCCACGCAATGCGGTATTTTCACGGCTGGTGGGGTCATCATGGAGGGACCCGTTTTCCGTCTGCTCGATGACTCTCAAATGCTCGAGATTGTTCCTCGTCTTCAAGTTCTTGCTCGTTCGTCGCCGGAAGATAAGAAAATTCTGGTCGAGAAACTTCGCGCATTGGGTGAAATTGTTGGCGTCACGGGAGACGGTACAAATGACGGACCTGCTCTTAAGACAGCGCATGTAGGGTTCTCCATGGGCATTGCAGGCACTGAGGTTGCCAAAGAGGCATCCGACATCATTCTCATGGACGACAATTTCTCTTCTATTGTCAAGGCAATTATGTGGGGTCGCTGCGTCAATGACGCCGTTCGGAAGTTCCTGCAGTTCCAGATCTCTACTAACGTCACCGCTGTTGTTATTACTTTCGTGACTGCCGTCGCGTCCAACTCCGAGACCTCAGCCCTCTCTGCCGTTCAGCTTCTATGGATCAATATTATCATGGATACGTTCGCTGCTCTCGCGCTGGCTACAGATCCCGCCTCGCCGGTGCTACTTGACCGAATGCCCGACAAGCAGACCGCGCCGCTGTTCACGGTGAACATGTACAAGCAGATCCTGCTGCAGTCCGTCTATCAGATTACAATCATCCTGCTGTTCCATTTCCTCGGTGTCAAGATACTAGGTTTCGAGCCGACGTCGGCCAACGACACCATCGTTCAAACTGTGGTCTTCAACGCATTCGTCTTCGCCCAAATTTTCAACTCGGTGAACTCACGGCGGCTCGACCGCAAGCTGAACATCTTCGAAGGCATACTTAGCAATTGGTACTTCATGGTCATAACCCTCATTGGTGAGTTGAGTTCGTCCTCATTCGAACTACCGTCATGACCCGCGCTGTAGAGATCGCGGTGCAAGTCACCATCGTTTTTATTGGTGGCACTGCATTCCAGGTGACGCATATTGGAGCCCGTGAGTGGGGCATCTCATTGGCGCTCGGCTTTGTGTCCATTCCGCTTGGCGCACTCATTCGCCTATTGCCCAATCGGCCCTTCGAGAGGCTCTTCATCCTCATGCGCTTACTTCCGAAGCCTCGAGGTGGGCTTCCCAAAGTTCGGTCAGACGTCGAGTGGAATTCTGCCATCGAACTTGTACGTGATAATCTCGCCACCTTCGCTAACTTGCGGGGCGGGCGACTACGCTCGTCGTCTTTCGTTGTGAAGAGCCGTCAGGCTCGTGTGCACGAGGAGAAACGCGTTCCTCTGTACGTGGTCATGCATTTGCTTAGCGAGACGGCTGTTGATTTTTTTCTAGTCCCTCTTTGATGACCATGGTACCGACTCTTATCGCCTCTTCCATCGGAGCTGGGTGGGCACCACAATCGCGCGGTACCCTGTCGGACCCTGCTCGTTATGACCCATCCAAGTCCTCTGCTGCTCTCTGGGAAGGCAAGCTTCAAATTCACCCGGATACAAAACCTGATGACGCGGTGTATCGCACAAAATGGGGCGGAGGGAATCGCCCGTTTACGGTCTAGTTCCCCCTTCGCAAGGTCAGATTGAGATATCCATCATGTGGATCCCAAGCGTTTTGTTTGATTTTCTCGTGCATGGACTATGAAATATTAAGGATGCTGTCATCGCGTGGAGCCGACTATCCATTATTCCATTAACTATAACAGTAACCCGCATTAAAGCTCAGGCAGCTACGACATGCGGTCGTAATCGTAATAGCACCCGTTGGGCGATCATTCTGATGGAAAGGCGACCTGGAGGCTCCCCTACCACTGCCACGAATTTGGACGCATGACACACAGGCAAGGCGCTCCACCATCCTTATACTGCAATAAATCTTCCCCTGCATTAATGCATGTCCCATGTTCACTCCCACACTCACAAATGCCATGCCTATCACACGCAACAGGTTTACGCTTTTCTTCGTTCTGTCCCCCATGCGTTTACCTGCCATTAATGTTACGGTATTTCAGTATTTCACCACCACTTCGTGACGTTCTTAATGCATGAGGCAATAAGTTATTGAATACACACATTTTAAAACGGCTTGTGCATCATACATAAATTTCAAGACTTATAGATTGGGTCCGCCTTATTGTATCCATACTCTTATTTCTTATCATAGTACACGCCTCTTTCACTGTCATATACATAGTTATCACGATAATGATATATTTTTCGACACCTCGAGACGAATAAGATTATCCTACCAACCTAAAAGAGGTGGATGACGTTCTGATAGTCAGATACGGCCGCGAGCGTAACGGCCTCTGCCCTATCCACCATAGAAGTCCAAAGGGAAAACACCTTTCCCGTACACAAGGCGCTCAGGCCCCCGAGTTCAAAAGGGAAAATGCGAACATGCGGTCACTCGGCGAGAACAGAATCCCCACACGTCCAACAGATAGAGATGTTCAGGGGGAACATTCGGAAATGTGACTAATGTTACCAAGTGTTTGATCCGGTGGTGAATAGTCGACTGATCCATTGGACGAGACTTGTTTTATAGAGGCCCGGTCCTACCCACGGCTGGTGTGAATCAAACGTCTATTCTTGCTGCGGACGATCGCTGGGAGTCTATGAACAGGGATTAAATGAACGGGCTAGTTAATGAGGGGTTTGCCACCAATTTTACTAGAGCGCTTACCATTAGGGGACTGGTAGCACATATCTTAGCCTGTCACTAAACCAAACCTGGCCAAGACCACGCTTCGTGTTCGCTGTTCACGCGAGGCGAACACGAAACCTTGGGAACATGTGACGATTTGCGCAATAAGACGTATTCTCGCCACCATGTGAATGGACCTTGAGGACGCTAGGTGTGAAGTGGAAAAAGGTAGTGCAGAGTGAAACATATACTGCAACCGTTCACAAACACATAGCCGCGCCGTGCGTCGCACTAGGCACTGAACAAGACACCGTTCAGAACGTGCATGTAGCATGTACCGACGGGCTCAGCACTTGAAGCCCGCATATAAATGACCACGTATTTTGACCTAAAAGATAGATACCGTGGTCATGTGGTAGTGGACTCCGATCCTAGTATTAGGACTAGTAGTAGTACACAGCCGTCTCAGTGCCTGTGATATGAGAGCGGAGAATAGAATCGAGTTTATCATTTCGTAGACTCAATCAGCAACGTTGGTAGCTGCATTGAATCGACGCTGACCACGCATGAGCAAGATCAAAGTTAAAATTTAAAACATCGCAAGACGATTATGTAGAGTCACTGGCAGAACATGGTGTTTATCGGCCTGCGTCGTGGTTCTTGATGTTCGATGATCAGGATTCTGACAAGGAAGCACCAAAACTCACCGGGGGAAGCAGTGCAGACCTATGTTTGTACCTAGGAAACCTGTATCTGTGTATGAATTCCGCGGCTCGAGAACCATAAAGTCAAATTCACTCAGGCCTGTGACAGTGACAGTCGCGGTGGTGATGTGCCCCATAGCCAGCTGACTTTTATCTCGACGAGTTCATACTACATCTTCGAGACTCAGATCGGAGGACTTCAATGGAGAAGACTCAGAGGAGTCTCACTAGTTGCTTCACTTGAGTGTTATTTAATTTACATAAATCACCAAAATCCCTCCGCTTATACCGGTCTTTGTGCTGCGCGCTGAGCGTTTGATGGAAAAGTGCCTCAGGGACTGATCAGATCTCTTCACGTTTCATCATAGGTTTTAGTAGTACCTCACATACTCATAGATATTTTGTTTGCTTTCACCGAAGCTCAGGCTTTACATTCTTCCCGCAACCGGAGGATCGACTTCTGGTCCTCTGCACAAACCCGGCTTTCTATGCGTCCCGAGGCACAACTTGAAGTGCTTGTCCAAAGACACTGCCATAGACTGCGCAACAGCAGTGTGGCGGAGCTAAATTTTCTCCGAGCTTCGTGGATCAATCACAGTTCACGGATTCTTCGTTAAGATTAAACTCAGGGCACGGGTTCTGTGTTGTTTTGAACGTGGTTTTTTTTTAATGAGATGTCTATGGGTGTAGTGGAGTTATTCAGCCCCATTCGACAAACTCGCGACAACCGGGAAACGATGCTTGATTTATTTCTGATGGTTAGATTTTATTGCAGTGTTGTCAGAGTACCCCCTCGTTACTGGAAGAACCTGCGCCTTGGTTTTCTGAGCCACCTGGTTCATGATCGAAACCGCCTTAAACCGTGCGTCTGACAAAGGTCATGGTGTGAATTAGCGTAGTACTTTGGCTGGCACGAAGTTGAGGGAGGAACAGAATACCAGTGAAGCATACAGGAAACTTGGAAAATAAAGATTTCTACTGTGCGCATCCACCACTGCTATCTCATGGCGGTTGTGTCTATGTTGCGTGCATACCATCTTCATTGCCCCAGAGGTAGTAAGCGAACCGATGTTGCATCCAAACGAACTGCAGAGGTAGGTAGCGAACGCAGCCAGTAACGAACAGAAAGGCAAGGAGTGACAAGACGAGTACTGCGTGCTCCATGTCAGGATAGTGTGACTGCGAGGACATTTACTGGACGTACGAAAGACGAGCTTTTCCCAAGACTCAAGTATGGACATCCCGAAAGTAGTCTCCATCAAGATTCTGTACCGCCATACATATCTCCGGAAGGAATAGGCGCGAAAGCTGGGCAAGTCTGGGGGGGTGGGTGTGCGCGACATGGTGTGACGTGATAGAATAGACTGGTAAAGACCGGGTGTTTGGCCTTGAAAAGCGAGTATCGTCGAGATATTGCTATTGGCTAGTGAGAGATGGAAAGAAAATGAATGTACCTTGCAATTCAAACGTTTTGGCATTTTGAACTCAACGTTGGAGCTTCTTATGACCCCTGTAATATCACGTGACACCGACAAGGATTCCTTGATCAAAAGACTGGGCATATAATGACAGCAAGCGCATAATGATAAATAGTCTGGTATACAGGAATAAATCCAGATAGATGACAAAAGTCAAGACCTAATAATGCAAGCATGTCGATTAGTAAATATTTCAGCGAAAATATCATGACACTCGCCACCTGTTACGCATAGCCACCGCGCTATAGCTCTTTCAGCCCTGGCGTCTCCACCCATGAACGGAGAACGTCTCCTTCTTGACCCCAGAGGTAATACATGGCCCGCCGTTGCATAACCATGACGTGCTGCGGCAAGTATTGGAACAGTCCAATCATCACCAACATCGTCAAAAGGGAGAATATGATCACTACGAGTGGGTCAGAAAAACGTGCTGAACAATACGAGGACACGCTCGAAAGAGTATATGACGCTGGCTTCATTAGAAATGAGACTCACAACAGAGAAGTTTCTCCCAAGGCTCAAGCATAGAGAGAGCCAACGTCGACTCGAACTTGACTCTTTGCTTCCAGAAGTAGTCCTTCACCATGATATTAGACCAAGTCAGTGGGGTATAGTAGAAGAGCAGACAAGAATGTGGTATCTTAAAAGGGATAATAAGACTGCGGTTTGCAGTATAAAACAGCTCAAGTTCGGTTCACGGAAACGGAAACTGATTTTCTCGGCACGTGATACTGTAACGCCCTTTATGTGTTGTCAGGACCCACATCACGTGCGTGTCACTGATCACTGGTTGCCAACATGCCAGGTGTCAAGCTTTAAGGACTCAGCAGACAAAAGAGCTAGTAAAGCACATCGTAGTCCGGCTACGCGCCCAGGAGGTGATCGCGACCGCGATAACTTCCACCTAAGTTAGGCTATGATAGTAACAGCAACTTATCACACAGACGTTACCAATGCCATGGACTGAGGCTCATGATCATCGCTTAGGGAACATAAGCTATGAGGTGCGTTCGTTTGCGCTTGAATAGTTACGATAAGCTCCATCAGAATCCATTTCTGTATCATCAACAAAATCAAAACCTGATACAAATATTTTGATGGGTGATGCTCTCAATTCGCCAACTAAACCATGGGAGAAATAGACACAGCTTATAAACAGTGCAAAAGCAAGTCTTTTCTATCTTTTGTATCAGGGGCCTATTGTTTCCACAGTGATTGTATCATAGAGACTTTATTTCAGCTATATCGAGCTGGTAACAAATCGAGTACGTGATAAGGATCACTAGCACTGCTAGCTATTGTCATCATAAAATGATAAGAAGGAATAAAGACTAAAGTATGACAAGTCCAGTGTTAATACAGGGACAATAACGCTAATGGTGAGGACCTGGAAATATTGTGAATCACTATATATACATTTTGAGAGCGCACAGACGCACCTGACAGGAAAGGGGTTGAATTCCCCTAATGCATCAGGCCTCATTGTCCAGCGGGAATGAAACAATGCAGAATACTCCCAGAGCGACTTCCACACCTCCGATCAAATAATCCAGCAGACTATAGCTCCCTCACACTGACGGCTGCGTGGTCAACCCAGTGATTCAATACCCGCTCGTCCCCCCAGAGATAGTATGCGGTGCGACGCAATAGTGATTGGCTGGGCATTACCCGAGATAGGCCAGTGAAGAACAGGAAAATGAATGAAGACATTACAATGACTGAATGCCAAAATAGGTTCGTCAGGACTGGTACGAGGTCGAGTGTACAGGACTCACCGAAGACGAGCTTTTCCCAAGGCTCCAGACCACATATTGCAAAAGTAGCGGAAAACATGGTCCATTGCTTCCATGCATATGCGCTCCATGAGTTGCAGCGAAAACCAGTCGTATCCCTCTCCGGTCTGGATAGTTTGAATGTGCGAGACATGGTAGTGAGGAGAAACACCTCGCAGCGGGGAAACACGTCAAGAGAATATATGCGGGTGTGAATACCTTAGGGCTGCAAGTCTCGCTTGTGGGTTATTTTTATCGGGACAAGCGATGTGAGAGGAGATGTGTAAGTGTGGAAAAGGGGACATCCGAACTGACCAACCAGAGACAGGGTGATTTTCTCCGTGTTTCCAGTTCACATGGTGTGAACTGAATGATTTCATGGTTAATTAGCAACTAACGTCGAAGCAGTGAAAACATGTTCAACGTCGATGCTATCGGCATCCAAATTTCTGTCCGAGTGTCACCCGCCCAAGAATTCGAAGCGAGGAGATACCAGGGACACAGAGAAGTGTCCTTTATATCTTCTCGCTTCGAATTCGCGGGTGACTTGGATGTGCGTGCACGCGTGGAGGTGAGTTTCTGCAGCTGAAAACATTATGATCCGGGCCTGCAGATTCACCTGAAGCCCTTACTGCGATTTACGGCACTCCAGGGCGGAGTCTACAGAAAGATACGACTTTCCAATCTCCGACCGCGGACATGAGGCGGCCTCATGTTAATATCCGTTTCATCATCTCTCTTGACAGTAGACGTTCCAAGTAGCTCAGACGAAGGCTCGAATACTTAGTATGGAACAAGAAGCGGCAGAAGTAGTTAGGAAGCGCAATGCTTCCGCTTTCCACCAAAATGCTAAAATGTCCTTGCTTTACAGACAACAAAGGTTGAAAGCACATTTAAGAACCAGCTTGTATGCTTAATTAGCGTCAATTGACTCTTCATTTACTTGCTTGCAGTGCGGAATGTTTTTTTTGGAGTGCACCAGTGACCACCGGGCTTACTCACCTTCCTTCTACAAAGATGACGGCGATCAGGGTGACACCATGTAAGTGGCACTCCATCTAACCATGACCTGTGTACTTAGCTGCTGTGCGGGATCAGGTGAATGTTCATGACTTGGACAACAAAATTGACAGATGGCAAGCGCATGAATTGTCTTAATGCACCGCATCGTGACCATGCAACGATATTTTTATGGCCGCAGATTTATCACCAGACCTGGAGTGAGTGGGGAAATGAACCACTTAGGCTGGTTTCCCTTTCTCTCGGTAACGAGGTTGAGGTATGACAGCAGAACAGTTCAAAAAAGGTAATGTTATTTCGCATTTCTGAGCAACACGTCAGGACTGATAGTCTGTAGGCGTGGATGGAGAATAATAGCGATGGTATTGATATCTGTCGTTTCAGGCTTGTGGCAAGTGATCTCTATATCGTGCCATTTGTGACTTCTCGCAAAGGCATGTCTGAAATGATGAGGAAGATACAACACTTGGAGAATGAGGATACTCAGGACGACTCACCTGTCTCTCATATTGCGGATCCGTGCTTCCGATAGTACATTTGTGAAGCATTGCGGAGATTTTTCTGTGTCTAGGATGCTCTGATAAGTCTGGTTTTCACTCATATTTATGCAAAGCGCTCAAAACATGTGTGCTGGAGTGGGTACGGTAAAACTCCGACCGTTCCATGGACAGAAGCATGGCATGAGGGTAATCTCATGCTACTATTGGTATCTTCGTTTCGTTTTAACATATCTAACGACATAATGGACTCCATATCTAAACAAACACGCCACGACCGATAGTCCGTATGGATAAGGGCCCTGATATCTGTCGCTCCATGCTTGTGGCAAGTTGTCTCCCTGATGATCTTTTATTAGAGGATAACATTTCAACAAAGAGAGAACCTCCAATACCCCGTTGCACACCCCCTCCCTCAGGCAAAACTCGGAGACTGAGGTCCAAGGCACCATCTCGCGGCTCCTTGGCTACCTCGGGCCTGCCCTGCGACTCAAAGAGATCAGTTACCCGTAAGCGCAAGGTATCAAACTCTCAAGATGACTACATTGAGACAGATGTAACTCCTAAGAAGTGAACCTGCTAGCCTTTAATTTTCCATCGTCTATCCATTTTCCTGCTTTCTTACTTCTAGCACTATCGTATCGTCTGTGTATGCAACACGTACTTGAATCTGTACCTCATACCCATGTTTAACTACCGTACCGTAGCCTGTTCCAATTCACATCTCATATCAACTCTCGTCGGCAGTGAAATGGCGAATGCGTATATACAATGACATGGAAAAATACAGAATAAGCGTAAGGCACCGATCTAGAGACGAGTATCAATAAAGCATGTGGTCTTACTGACCAACTTTTTCCGCCAACATCAACATACCCCTGAAAATACCAACCTCGTTCTTTCCACCGCCGAACCTTGAGCAGGCGGTTTTGGAACTCTGTCGGGACAAATGGTGAATCCAGAATGCGCGTCACGGTGCCGAAAGCTGACGGTACTCGTGCATTGATAGATAGCCGAGCAACATCTCCCCTGTCCTTGCCTCCATCCACTTGGACGAGCTTCCCAGCATCAGGGGATAAATGCCTAAGAACGGAACTCCCATTGTTACTAGTGATAGGACTCGGAGAGCGCAATCGTTGATCTAGTTGCGCAATCTGAAAGCGGAGAAGGTAAGAGCGAAGATATTAGCGGGGGATCCTCTTAAGATGACTCCGATTAATGCTGCATCACTTAGTAGGGTAAAAGGGGTATGAAGGCCACGGGTGAGGGATGCATTGCTGGAATCGACGCCCGAAACCAACTCCCATTAGCGAGGTAAACTTACGGGATATGCATACCGTGGCTTCTTGGCCCTGACACTGGCAGTCATTACATGGCAAATCATGTCACGATGTGCAGGATCCTAAAATCTTTAGCAGAAGACCCCGAACCAGATAACTAGTTCATGCCTTGCAACATGCTCCCTCCTTCGAGTATGCGCATGCGAGGGGCAGTCTCTGAGAGTGCTGGCTGTTGCTGAGTAGTGGTCTTTACAGCATGTACGGCACTCTTACTGACAAATGGGAGATAAATAATTCCAAAAGTTGATAAGAGTGGGAGGGGGACTAAATTGCATAGGTTCATGTCCCCCTCGAAGCGGCCTGGCTATATCGGGAGAATTTGGTTTTCTGCGAAGGGATATGAGATGATCCCCGAATCAGTTTCAGGACTGTGGAAGGGGGATGGTTTGTGAAGGACAGAGCTGAATAACGTCATTGCCATTAACATCGAAAGATTCAAAAGTTCCAAAAACGATGTCGTCGCCTCTCCTACCTGATATCAAAGTATAATACACGGCAGTACAACCTCTGAACGCTGAGGAGGAGTTGACTGGGGCTTCCAGAATGCGAGTCAGCGCTTGTTCGGGCAAAGTTCAAACGCCGTGAACCAATTTGGCAATAAGGCGGCTGCAATCATGAACACATCTTTTAACTGTCGACCAACGACATACATAACTTACGATGCACAGCGGCGTGCCAGATGATCGCACAAGCTCGGACGAGAACACGGAAGAAGAACTAGAAGAAATAGCTAGAATTGTAGAGCGCAAGCGGCTCACTGTTCGTGCGGCCCAGCTGGCGTCAGTGACATCCCATAGTTCCCCCCTCAACCCAAGGTGCTCATGTACATACTGCCAGACAACGCTTTGGCCACATCCCAGGTGTAAAGATCGGGGCCACATGGAACAATCGGTGTGTATTTCTGGTTCATGTTTGACAGCAGTCTGACCCTTGTCTACGCGCTCGTAGCGAAGAATGCTCTCTTGCTGGCATGCACCTTCCTCGTGAGGGCGGTATACATGGCAGAATAGCGATGGGTGCCTATTCAATTGTTGTTTCGTGTCACTATAAAGATGATGAGGACTTAGGCGACACCATGTAAGCATCATAGCTCAAAATCTAATCAGTATTTTGACTTCTCTGCGTACAGTATCTATACAGGTGCAGGTGCGTATTCATACCATAAGATACAAGGTTATACTCCAATATGGTGTGATTAGGGGGTCGCCAGCGCTGGACTGATGGGTCCGATGGCAATCCTCCAAAACGTGTAAGTTGCCCCTCTTCCACCTACTGCATTGTAATTCATCGGAGATCGATAAGCTCCGTATAGGTCCGCAAATCTATGACCAAAGTTGGGATAACCAAGGAAACAAATCACTTCTTGTGAGAGTTCCTGTTTCTCCACAAACGCGGTCGAGCAATGACAGCCAAATAGACGTCGCGTGAAACAGGCAATCCCGTGCGTGTCATTCGGAGCTTCAAGGTTGTCTCCGATTATGCGCCTTTTGAAGGCTATCGGTATGATGGCTTGTACACCGTTGTAAACGTAATGTTATTTCATATGCCTACGCAGATGCTTCAGGACTGATTGTTTGTAGGCGTGGAAAGAAAAAAATCCCCAAGGTCTTGATATCTGTCGCTATAGACTAGAGGCAAGTTACTTCCCAACAAAAAAAACGCGCCTTTATCAACTGATTGTATGTTGATAGAGGGTTCCAGGACAACCACCGATACCTCTTCGTTCACATCAAGATCCCGAATGGCAAACTCGGAAACGTCGGTCCAAGAAGCCATCCTCCATCTCCGTAGATACATCAAACATCACTGCTGCTGCCGCTACTGCATCAGAGCTTTCTCCCGTGCAGTCACCTCCTGATGATGCTCCGTCCCCGGTGACTTTCCTAACTCCATTGCAAAGACACAAGCAGCGGGTGACTAAGGAGATGGAGATGCTGGAACAACTTATGGGACAGAGCTCTTCCAACCGACGCCTATAAACAAGTGCAGTAGCTGATCTTCATGCGGTCCAACCGTATCAACCCCATACATGCGACAAAAGAAGTTCTTCACAGCTTTAACCATGATGATAAAGACATCGCAACCAACTTCAATATGATCTCTCTTTTCACCACTAGCCATTTGCCATAGTTGCCAATGTAAACAAACTCACTCTCGGTTTTCTTTCATGGATCATCTTGTTGCTACTGCTGTGCATATTTGTCTCTGCTATATTTCGTCGAATCTTGTATAATACCCATGCTTTCACAATGCTATGAATGTATCGAAACTAGATTTCTTGTCCAGCAGTCTCACCGAAATTTGGGTCACTGTCTCATCGCCCAATTATTCTTGATTTATGCCTAATGCTCCCAACAAAAACCCTTATCAAGTTGTTTCTGATAGAATCATGCCTTTCTCGTGCGAGTCACGATACTCACTTGCGTTCATTAAAACTTTGAGTGCCCCCCACAACGCAACAACACCGTTTGTTTTCTCTTGCGTCGTGTTTGACAGTGGCAACCATATACTAGGTTATATACGATCAGAATAGAACAGCCAGAGTTGAATGCATAGCAGTCTGAGACACAGATCCGTGAGCATCCAGTATGGTGAGTTTTATTGATGTGCGCCAACGATAAGCTCTTGCTATTCTTCTTCAGGTCTAATTAGATTTTCTCGCGCAGCTCACTCCAGATGCAAAGCTCCCTCCCGCTGAAAGCTTCAGCTCATCCTCCCATGGGCCCACGTCTCTGTTGCGCTATTTTTAGCTATCTGCCAAATTTCGGGGTCTGAGTGACCATAAAAACTGTTATTTGCAGCTAAAATGATACGTTGTCTGTCTTCAAATAGTCTAAGTACCCGTTATCAGAAGGCTATGGATGGGCTAACCATAGTCGTCGGTTATGAGTGCCTCTAGCTGTAGACCAAAGCAATGCACAGATTGCAGAGTTCTGTGTAGTGTTCCACTGGCATTGGAGTCCCTGGCACATCAAGAGAACTACTTCCTGTGCGTGGTGTATAGACGAGTGAAATTTCAGCTATCAATTACAACATTGTAAAAATCACTTCAAGAAATGAGGCCGTCCATAGGTGGTCCCACATCTGTCAATACATATCACGAAGAATTATGTCCAAATAGTATGATTTGACAGGCCGTAGCCCCATGATGCAACTATGCATGTGGTGCTGACGCAAGTAGCTTCGTCCGAGCACTGATAGAACACAGCATCAGCCGATACGATTAGCTGGGAGAATACCTACGAAAGCTCGGTACTAGTATGGGGTATTTAATACGTTTCGAGGGGCAACAAAAGGTGGATTATCATGGCACAGTCCACACCTCGAGTTTGGCTAAGTGAGTTTGAGAAGTCAAACGGCTCATCGTGTGGGCCACTAACCGCTCGCAGTTACCGGTTCTTCTAGTGGATTCGGGAGGACGATGTTAGAAGAGGTCTTGCGCAACGGCGAGATCGCAGTCGCAACACTTCGCAAACCCTCAGTCCTCGATGACCTCGCCGCCCGATACCCGCACACCCAGCTCATGGTGCTCCCACTGGATGTGACAAACGAAACACAAGTCAGATCTGCCTTCGCACGAGCCAAGGACGCGTTTGGACGTGTCGATGTCGTGTATAACAATGCGGGACAGATGTTCGCGCAGGAGGCTGAAGGGACGCCAATGGACCGTGCGAGGGCTCTGATGGACGTCAATTACTGGGGTGCGGTAACAGTAAGCTTAGAGGCAGTGAGATTTTTCAGAGAAGAGAACCCGAAAGGTAATGAGGGAATGCTGGTGCAAGTATCTAGCCTGGCGGCAATTAAGGGGCAGACACTTGTCGGGTTCTATAGTAGCACGTCAGTGGGATACTGTTTAATTGAGTGCGGCTGAAACGTTGTTTTTTTTTAGGAAAGCAGGTAATGATGGTTATGAGTCCACATCGTGTGCATTGGACTCACTATCGTGTAGCCCTGGATTCGTTCACTGAAGCCCTGGCACAGGAGGTCCTCCCTGCCTGGAATATCAGGGTGCGTGACAGCGATAGATAGTAGACGAAGAACTCTACTAAGCGGTCGCACATACAGTTCTTGAACGTACATCCAGGTATGACGTGCACGCCCATACTGTCCTGTGAGGTGCTCGAGGCTCCGGCGGTGTATGCATCAGAGTCAACAGCATTGACGACGCAGTTGCGGGTATCGTGGGATTCACTTCTTAAAGGTGATGAACCAATTGGTGCCAATGTGAAGGCTGTGACAAAGCGGATTTGGTCGGTGACGCAGATGGACGTTGCGGACCTGAGCAAGGGTGTGCATGGGGGCATTCCAGGCCTCATGAACATGTATACGGGCATGGATGCACTGGAGTGCGTGCAGGAAAAGATTGGGAGTCTTCAGGACGAACTGGTATGGAATATGAAGGTTCATTATGAGCACTAGTCTCTTACTCGTTCGTTGGCCGATCATGCGTACGGTTCATACTCGACAAAGTTGCAAGAAGTTTAGTGGATGAACAGATTTTTAGACAAGCGGAACAGGCTAACAGCAGCTTGTTCGTTGGTCACATGTCACGAGTACTGTTATCGGAATTTACCGCTTACTATATCGTTGTGGCTGAAACATTATTTTATCGGTTTTCGTATTGCGTAGGGACTTTTTGTATTTCTTACGAGTTTCTTACGGGTTCCCTGTAAATCCTGGTTGGTATTACTTCGGAAGCACGCACCCGGTCCTGAGACTGCGGAAACTCAATACAGCTAGCCCGCTTTTAGCTGAGTGGCGGCAACCCTGGCAACCTTCAATTGCAATTAAAAATTCCCGATATTGGCGATGAACTTTTATATAGGCCTCTGGGAGGGATGCAGGAAATAACATGTATTTTTAATTAAGAACAGCCAGAATTGAATGCATAGCAGTTTGAGACAGAGATCCGTGAGCATCCAGTCTGGTGAGTTTATTGATGTGTGCCAAACAGATAAACTCCTGCTGTTGTTCTTCAGGTCTGATTTGGTTTTCTCCCGCAGCTCCCTCCAGTTGCGAAGTCTGAAATATCGGTATCATAGCCTCCTTTCGCTGAAAGCATCAGCTTATCCTCCCAAGTTTCTGCAATCTCATCATCATCATCTTCCCTTGGCTGACTGATAAATATTCCTCATTTTTGACGCCAGAATCAGATTTTCGGGTACAAAAAAGTATACTTTTCTGTCTTCAAATAGTGTATGCTATGGAAGGATTAACATAGTTATCGATTTTGAGTCTCCCCAGGTGTAGACCAAAGTATTTTCATCGTCAGTTTAGCCTCATCTGGCTAATTTCTGTAATGAATAACATACCGGATATGATAATGCATGGATTGCACAGTTCTATGTAGTATTCCACCGGCGTTGGGGTCCCTGCTACGATCAGATTTTGTTGATCACATATTCCAGATCATCGGGCCACTGGGGGTTTTCGTAATTGGTATATGGAGTTTCAGTATACCAACAAAAAAAGCTTCAGGTGCGTGGTGTACAAACAAGAGAAAAATCAGCTATAATAAATTGCAACACCGTAGAAATTACTGCAGCATGGTAAATTCAAGACATGAATGTAGTCCTACACTGTGTCAATACATATCACGAAGAATTGTGTCCAAATAGGGTGATTTAACAATAGGTACGTTCAAAGTTGGTTTCCCACTTGGTTTCGATGTTGGTTTCAAATTCTGGTTTCATTTTCCGAAAACGG
>CAKNEV010000287.1:21386-37091 GCA_930272055.1 Rhizopogon roseolus | reverse complement strand
AACTTAGGACATTTACTTCATTACCATTTTGTAGTGTTCAGATTCCTGATATTATCTTAGTTGATTTGGTTCTCTTAAAAAAATTTCGTCTCCTTACTTTACCTTAATGTTCCTTAATTTGCATTTTTCCAAGCCAAAATTAAGTTACAATTTGTCCTTAGTCGACTTAATTGCCTTAATGAGATATTTAAGTCAATTAAGTCCATTCAAGAACTTTTTAGTTTTCCTGATGTGGGAACTGTGACGAAATTAGTAGTTTGCTGATGAACCATGCTCGAACCAAACACATCGACCTTCGCTATCACTTCATTCGCACGCATGTCGAAGCCGGGACTTTCTTGCCTGAATGGCTCTCTACTCATCAGAACACTGCAGATATCTTCACCAAGTGCCTTCCTTGTCCTCTATTCACTCGTCATCAGTCTGGTCTCTCTCTTATGTCTCGTTGAGGGGGTGTGTTGGATTCAACTCGCATAATAGATTCCTGATTCCTTACATAGAATGTCACGTGTCTCACATCAGTTCATATTCCTGTTCCTTCTCTAATCGTACCTCAGTTGTTGATTCATAACACTGAGGTACGCAGTCTCGTTTAGTTCATTTCTTTACATTGTCTCATTTCATCGTAGTGTGTTCTCTAGGTAACACAAATGTTAGTCGTTGATTCATAACACTGAGCATGTTCTCTAGCTTCCAACAGCAATGGATGAGGGTTGGGATAGAATAAATATCGAGGTAGAGTAGCCTTACATTGGTTGTTATATCTTACTATGCATTACTTTGTCGCACGACTCGGCACTTTGTTGTGACCCGCGGGTATACCCCTGACGGGTAAGGACCCGGGTCTAATATGTCGATACCCGCAAGAAAACCCGTACCCGCACCACGGGTACGGGTATATGGCTGGGTACGGGTTGGACTGGCGATACCCGCGGGTTTACCCGTGCAGTTCCCTAATGTAGCTACATTAAAGTTAGGACTGCGACCGGAAACCACCCGAGACTACGATGACAAGAAATAATATAATGATGATGAGCCCACCTTGGAGAGATTGACTGACTGAGTGCTTTCTGTGGTGTTGAAGCGCCCGCGTCAAATGACAATGGAGTTATAGTATCCAAGGATACAGATAAGCAGGGGGACTACTCGCAGTCACAGTTATCCGATTTACAACTTGGGGGCCAGCTTGCGTCCGGGAATCCACTTTGAATTTCTGGTACTGTCCGCATATCGAATTGGAGTGATCAGTTCGTGGTTCCATTTGAGCCGAATGCCTCAAGGCTTGGCAGTCACCAGTCAAAGTTCAAGTCGACGTAGCAGTAAGGTCAACTCAGACTGGAATTCCGTCCATCTATGATCGTAGTGCTGCGAACATCTCTCTCCAACGCGGAACTACTTATCAGCAGGGATTTCGCATGAGTGGATGTAATCGTCGTTCAGTGAAGGAGACTGTATTTCTAGTAGGTCTCAACACGTACAGTTGTTTCTGATTCGCAGTTCGCCGAAAGATTGCAATGTGTGCGAACGAAGATGTGGCCTTCTCGTAAGCACGTACATTCTGGGGAGGAGAAACGAACATTAGTTAGTGATGCGAGAACAAGTGACTGACAGCGCAAGTTCTCTACTGGTAGTTAAGAGGAAGAATCAGTGACTCGCGATATTCGAGTGTCTTGCAAAGCCATACCGGAGCATGTCTAGACAGGATGCAAGAAAGCAGAGGAGAGCGTAAACCGAGATCGGGGAATACAGACCTTCTGAACGCATAGTGGTCCGAAAAGCACAGACTGCCAGCCTGAAGGAGATGCTAATCCGAACCAGAACACACCGGAGTGATAGGACGTTGTGATTGAGTTAACGGAAATCAGAATCTGGTTTCTATTCACAATCCCAACGTCTTAGGAATGCGCAAAAGTGGAAAAGTGCGAAGTAGAACAAGAAGAAGACATAGTTCCATCACATCACGCATATGCGCTATATAACACACGGGAGGAATAGACTCAGTGGCTCAGTTTGGCTGGCTAGGTTGATATGTATTGGTGTCTAATGACATCGACGCAGCCAGTAGTTGAGGCCACATGCAGTAAGTTTTGACCAATTACTTGTTTTTGCTGCTCGCCTTGCGAATCATTGGCATAGCAACAAGCGGATCATATAGTAGTATCATTGGTGAATCTCAGATGCTAGTTACAAGCATTGTAATTTGTCAGAATAATTGTATAGTTCTCACTGCCCATCACGATGTCGGCGAACCTTTACGAGGCTCAACGCAGCAATTGTCACCCATAAGTAGCCCGAAACAAGATTCTCGACCTTCAAAGACAGCGCAGTTCCTATAAGCGAGAACAAGCCGACAATTCGTACCTGAAGTCGCAACAGAAAGATGCGGATGAGCGCTTGCGACGCATCGAAGTGTAGGTCAGCAAAATATATCGAAGCAGGTGATGGCGCAGATTAGAGAATAATGAGGGTAAAAAGGTAGATGACGGCAGGCAGCGATCTAGCGCAAATGCAAAGGCGGAGAAGAATGATCAGCAACGTGTAAGTGATGATGTACTGAGGAGTCCGGGATGAAAAGAGAAAGTCCAAACATTAGTGTCGGTGTTGTACATGCATGCATCCAGCAGATATCAAGTCAAAACAATTTAATGTTATAATAACGTTAGCGTTGTAATAAATGCTACTAGTACGATCCAGGGTCGAGGACAGTCGAGTTGAGAGGGTATGAAGTCCTAGCGCTTCTAGGATATAAGTCGTGAAGGGCCACGTGCGTGGCAAAGCCCGCTACCTACTTCGCGTTTTCAAAACTGACGCTATGAATACGCAATAAACGACGAAGTGGCGAGGAATTCAATGTAGGACCAAGTGCTTCCAACAGACGGATTTTTAGTTCAAAAACATCATGCACAGGCTGCGTATCAGTCCAGCGACGCATTGTGAGAGAAAAAGACAGATTGACCTTCAACATAAACCGGCATTTGCGAAGAGCGAAAATGAGGAGCAATACCAAGAGCAATCCAAATATAAATCACAAGGAGGTAGTAGACTCCATCAGCAAACACTTATTTTCCCATCACCAAAATTTGGCTGGCCACAGCTTGGTCCCCTTTGTACAGAGCTGCACAGACTCTACAGAGTCCACAGAGGAAAAGTAGTTTGCTGATGTCATTGCAAATAGCATAACGTCGATGACAAATAGTGGAGACGATTGATCAGCAAGAAAGAATGAGACGTGTCACATCGAAACAGAGCAGGACGACGCAACGACGTAAAAGAAACATACGAACAGTCGAGGGACGAATTAGAGACAGATTGACATTCCCACTATCATATTTAAACGAACATTTTGCTTCTGAACTGCCCATTTGACTGCGTTTCCTGTTCGAAGAGCGAAAATGAGTAGCAATAACAAGAGCAATCGAAATGTAAATTACAAGCTGGCTTAAAGCAGAGCGTCAATTACAAATAGTGGAAACGATCAGTTGCCAATACTATGAGTTACCACCAAAACGCGAAGGATTAGCGCACCCCCAAAACCCACTACATACCAAAGGTAGCGGGAATGAGTAAAATGTGCGACAGATGTCGTGGGAATGTCTAGATTCGTCTCGCATACCCACACATATTAATCCGCGCTTTTCTGCATTATGTTCGGTGGGCCCCGTCAAAGCCCCATGATCATGAAGCAGCGCGACCGAAGGACTCAGTAGCTAGGTCGCCGGGCCGAACCCCTGAGAATTGTCATGCTGTGATACAGCCCCAACTCTATAAAGCGACCTGTACTCCAATTCCACACGCCTGCCCAGTTCATATCTACTTATTCATTCAGTCAGCACTATGGCCCAACCATTTGTTCTTCGCTGGGGCATCATCTCGACTGGCAGAATAGCTAGTTGCTTCGTAAAAGTGCGATCAAAATTCTTATTTCCTATTTCTTTCTCTTCCTGATCGATCAAGCGGTTTAGGATGCTCTCGTTGACCCCGATACGTTAGTGATACTCTGCTATTTATCTCGGAACCGTGTCAATGATACTGTTGGATAAAGCCGTAACGTCAGTGATGTAGCGCACAAAATCACTGCAGTGGGGTCCCGAAGTGTCGAATCAGCGCAAAAGTTTATCGCTGAATTTGCGAATGGTGATCAGTCAATCAAAGCATATGGGAGCTATGCTGGTGTCTTTGCAGACCCGGTAAGTAGAACATTGTTAAAGTAGCAAGCGGGCTGACGGAATGCGAGGTAGAACGTTGATGCAGTTTACATTGGTTGAGTCGACGCAATCAATCTGAATCATCCTCGATTTACAGGTCTTATTATCTAGGCACGCCTCATACTTTTCACTATGAAAACGCATTCGACGCGATTAAAGGAAAGAAACACGTCCTTTGCGAAAAGCCCGTCACATTGAACGCAGCAGAGCTCCGGTCGCTTCTCGCAGCTGCAAAGGAGAATGGTGTTTTCTTTATGGAAGCACTTTGGACGCGCTTCCAGCCACTTACGCTTGAAGTCAAGAAACTTGCAGAAAGTGGTGTGTTGGGTGCACCATTGACTCTCCACGCAGACCTATCAGTCGATTTTGGGCTTGATCGTGGGTGATGTTCCGTCATTCTATGCTAGATCAGACGTCATGAGGTGCCATAGGGATTCCAAAAACTCACCGCATCTTAGATCCTGCACTTGGTGGTGGTGCATTACTCGATTTGTGAGTATAAGAAGTTGATGTTATAGCAGGGAAACTCACCTGTCGCAGGGGGCCATACCCTCTTATTTGGGTAAGGAGTACGCGTTTCTGCCCAGGTTCATTGAATGACAACCACAGGCAATTCTCGCCCTGTATGAGCACCCTTCTAACCAAGGAGCTCAACCCAGTAACATCAGTGGCACAATGTTGAAAACCCCTCTAACAGGAGTCGACCGTAGCACCGTCTTCACGGTCACGTTCGCCGAAAGGGGGCTGGCAGCGCAAGCCATCCTGTCTTGCAACCTCAACGTGAATGCCATCAAGACTGGTGTCATAATTCGATATGAAAAGGGTGTGATCGCGATTGAGGGGCCAATATACTGCCCGAAAAGCTTCACCGTGCAGTACCTTCAAGGGGATAAAGTAATGAAGGAAGAGATGAAGCGGTTCGAATATGTTGGAAGTGGATGGCATTTCCAGGCGGATGAGGTTGCGCGTTGCGTGCGAGACGGGAAGAGTGAGAGTTCGCTTTGGGGGCATGATAAGAGTCTGTTGGAGATGGATATCTTCGACGAGGTCAGACGCCAGGGAGACTACAAGTTCCCACCCGGTCTGGAGAAGGTCACGTAAGGAATGCGGACCGCTGGAGCCATTTGTAAAGTTCATATTACCAGCAGAAATGTGGATTGATGTCGAAGTTCGATGGACTGTCACAATTTACAAACTGATCGAGTATATCCGTGTGTCCTGCACCAAGCAGCACGTACTGATGACAACCATATATATTCATGACGAAATGACACCGCGTCAGGGTAGTTATGCTTAGGATGTTGCCCTTTCTAGAGATCCTGGTTAATCCTATTTATTGTCTCTCTACTAGGCCGGTTTAATTAATGCCGATAGTACATGCAGGGTAAAGCAATAGCGTTAAATGTGCCGCGGTCGGTGCATAAATAAATGACCGTTGACTCAAGAGGCCCTGCATATTGTCAGTCTGAAGTTCGGTTCCCCAAAGCCAACATCCCTGACAGCCAATAATGCAAAAATGGGAATGGAATTTCTTTCGCCCTCGGACGGCCGTTTTCTTTCATCCTCGGCGCCAAATGGACATGGATTGTCAACCGCGTCACCATCTTGAGACTACATCACCGAGTAGTAATTTTCCTACATGTCGCTTTCCCGAGGGCCGAAGGTCCTGTCTCATCTGCGTTCAAAAAGCAGATGAATGACTGCAGCTCATCATGATCTGCAAGATAGAGATAGTATTATGGAGTGAAGACCCGTTGTGTTCCTTCATTCAAGATGTAGTATACAAGAATTCCAGATTCTTTTTTGAGTGCGTGTATGGACCACAGTACCTAGGAGTTTACCCTTTGCGGATCCCTGTAAATGGCAGAAATGGCAGTAGTGTTCTTCAGTAATGCTTATTAGCAGCGTAAAGATAACGAAAATGTTCATTTGTGGACATCCGTTGTACGGTGGGGCTATGGATGCCTCGAGGTCGGTAACCTCCCCCTTCGCATCCTTGACTCTCTGTAGAAGTGTGCTGTCTGCAGTGAACGTTGCCGAAACCCACCTTCCAAACGAAGATCTGGTCGAACTTGGGGAGAGAGTGCAAAATAACTGTGTTTCTTATAGCACCATGACGATTCATTGGCTGTGCTAGTAGTTCGCGTTTCTCAGCATTGGGGAAACCAACGCGAAATGCTCTTGCACCCTTTCATGACCCACGCATCGTGATGCCTTCGAACACCGTATATGCAAGCAAGCACAGTACGCAGCTTCTTTTCTGGAGAAAAAGAAAGTATGATGTTTCCTCCTAACTCAATACTTCATCGATATCCTTACAACGTAAATCGCAAACGTGCAGGCGATTCTGCCCACACTAGCACTCCACGTTTTAGATAATGGACTGTCTCCGTATTAATCCGCAAAAACTGGGAAGTAGTCAGAACTTGAATGCAAGCATTGGATGCAGCGATATGGCACCAGCAGTAGCCCACGAATGTACCGATGGTGATCTAGTTTCCTAGCAATAGCTCACTAGCCGACTGGTGTCCAGCTCTTGGACGCCAGGGAGCAAGTACGCACGGTTGGATAGAAATACAGAAGAAACGACTCAAGTGTGAGGGGACAACCCACTGGCAGCCGAATGCCTAGACCAGGCAAGACAACAAGGATGGATCACCCCACATACGGATGATGGTCGATCCTCCAAAATGACTCGCGAGGAGCTGCGAGCATTCGATGAATAGGATCAAAGGAGGTGAGGAATAGTTAATAGCAGTTCAACTCAGTGCTGCAAATAGTGCGAGGGCATAAACAACCCTTGCGTGTGAGTTGGCACTGGTGATTGGACATTTTCTACACTCAGCTTGAACTCAGACACCGGTTGAACTTTGTATGCAAGGTTCAAAGTGGGAATTGCGCACACATAAATTCAGCTTCGCTGAGTCGGCAAAGGCTCAATAGGGTTGAGTGCGCCACTGAGTCCCTTCCAAGCAGGTACATCTACCTGTCCGAGTCACATGGGAATCACAATGCAGATACTAGTACTACCACAATCAAATTATATATCAATGACTTATGTAGTACGTACCACGTACGTTGAACGAGACCAGGGACTAATGGAATCCTCACAAGAGAACGAAATGCATGCCAATGAAGCACCAAAAGTTCACAAAAACCGCCCGAGCGACCCAGGGGCATGACATGTGACAGTTGATACTGTAGGTGGGGACACCTGGCACCCCGATACGTCCAACAGTCTCCAAAAGAAAATATGCCCCCACTCCGTAACCATTCCTCGGATTGAGGCACCGGGCTTTCCTGAATTCAAACAACTACGAAGATCAAAGTCTTGACCTGAGCCAGTGAGCCCACCATCAACCTCCGACTAAGACGACGTTACTTACCCAACAGACGTCTTTTAATCCTGAAAATGGGATTCAGACAGGGTGCCATCCTTGCGTCGTGCTCTTTTTTTCTTGGTAAGAACTCAACTTGTGTCTCCGAATGACATAATTCGTTCCTTCCATATAACAGGTGTCCTTTTCATATGCTACTTCGTTGACTACCGCATCCTCCATCAAGAGCTAACGGAGGAGATTGTTGAGGATGGCTTCCAGTTCTATACCACGTTCTTCAATGCTCCGCCCGCAATAAAGGTTTTTATTTTCTGTTGTACAAGTTCGGCGGATACTCATTGTCGCAGGCGCTCTTACATGGCTTCATGGGATTCGGTATTCTTGGACTGGTGGCAAAGTTGCAGAAATGGGACGAGAGTGCCATCTTTTTTGATGGATCAAGTCTGGGTAGGTGTCAAATCTTGATTCGCTCCAGACACACTGCTGAATCATTTTATGTTGCTTGACTAGCGGCGTATATTTTCGCAATCTCTGTCTACCTTGCAGTAACGATTCCAAATCTCCGAACCATTGTCACTCCTGCAGACGTTGATACACGGGAGGACCGTATCGAAGCCATGCGGATACTCGCCGCAGGCAATACCATCATGATGGTAATCCTTGGTGCCGTTCTTGTGCTTCAGGTGAGGAATGTTTTTCTCTTCCGTTGTCCGACGATAGCTTTCCCGCAAAGCTTTGCCCATACCCACTTCCGAAAACTTTAATGTTTTTTGCCCGAGGAATGTCACCAAACCTCGCATCACTTTTTGTCACTCATCTGATAACTATTTCTGACGTCTTCTCCTCGGGAAACAGGGTGGACAGGAGTACGCACACCGCGCAGAGGTGAGAGAGCTGGCGAGGATCGAGGAAGAGGAAAAGAAGGTCAAAGGGAAAGCTAGTGCTGGGAAAGACAAGGAGGAGTAGACACTCACTCGTGGCATTCCCTGACTGAAAGGAACTTTGTCATTGTCCATTTAAATTCCACATCTCAGCATGTGTTTGACTTTGGAATGATTATATAAAACGGCGACGGCGACGGCGATTCTCGATGCGTGTGTCTTCGTTTAAGCGCTGTGGTGCGCATGCTTCCGAGTCAGTCGTTGAAGACAGTTTCCCTCAGCTGCTTCTCAAGAACTGTGGGACTTGTCAACTGTCAGCGCTTCAGTTATGTCTGCTTTTGTACTTAACAGCATGAAACGTGTGTACATGTCTGGATTCTGGCGGTTTGTGTGAGCCAGGCGTCTGACCTCCTCGGAGGATATTATTGCCACAAAGCTTTTTGTTGGTCCGCCGGCACGGACTTTGGAAGCGAATTCCTAAAATCATCCACTACTCCAAATTGTTGAGCTGTCTCGTTGGCGAATTGCGACTGGCATCAAATTATTTCTAACGGACGTCAGTTGCACTGGCACGTCATTGATATTGACATCTATCCGAATAGTCCGACGGCAAACCCGTGCATGTCATCATCAATAGTCGAAATCCTTCTCACTTGGTGCAATGAGAATGGTATCGAAATTGACCCCAGAATTCAAGTCGTGGAGGGAACGGGCCATCAAGGAGTAACCGACTGCACGTACCCTCTTTCTGGCGGCCAACGTTCCTGTAGCTCCTCTCGAAATCACGGAATCAGCGTGTACTCGCTCGAAGACCATGTTGATTGTTCCTGTGTCCGTGAGTGTTCATCTACTAGACGGTTGCAATTCCCAAATCTCCGGCGAATCTTTTTGGTGTTATATGGATGGGCATGGGTGCTTCACCTTTTGGTTGGGCAGGTTTAACATTAAAAACAACTTGCCACTCGCCCGAGTAGGCTGAAAGGATGTCCGTTCCTTTTGCAAAGTTTTCTCTTCCAGGATCGTCGATTCATTCTGACACTGTTTATTTTCAATGCAGTTGTGCGCATTCCGAAAGCAACTATTCTCTCAACAAAGTCATGCTTCCTCTCCCATGACATCGCCTCTGCGCCATATGGACATACTGCACATCTTGCATTGGCTCTCGCTCTGTATGGTGAGATGTACGTATTTTCCTATGCTTCTAGCGATTATTGTTTTCACTTTTTGGCTCACTCGCGTATTCTGCTCCGTTGCACTGGTTCCCACACTGTTTTCTCTGCGCTCCTATCACAACTTCACGCTCACTCCTGATTCAATGAATCGACCGGGTTTCACGCCTCGTGACAACTTTGCGTCATACCCTCGTCATACCCCCAATTCCCTTGGCTTTTGGGAATGGATCGCTCCTATTCGGATATACCCATTGCGTTACGCGATCCTGGGATTCCATGTTTACCAATTCCGCTTGTTTCTTGTGTCATGCTACGGGTGTGTAGTTTACGAGGTCAATATTCCAGATGGTTCGGGTACCTCCAAAGTCTACCGCGGGAAACTGTGGATTTATCCATATTCTGGGGTGTTGAAGACGTCATCGACTTCAGCTCCTCCGTGTGTTCAAGCCGCGGACGCACAACTCCTTCGCAAAGTGCCGTTGGGTACGTTGGACCCAACTGCCCCCCCATGGAACTTTCCGGGCATACTCCGTCTCTCCAACTCCTGGACGGCAAGCAGGCTCGGATGTGGCTTTCTTGTATTGATGCCGAAAAAGAATTGGATGGCCTGATGGTGAGCTTCTCTGCATTTTTTTGATATGCGTTTTGTGTTGTGGAATCGAAACGACTCCACTTTCATGCATTACTTCTTTTTTCAATTGATGTGTTATCCTTGCGGGATGAGGTTTTTCGTACGGTGATCGGTTTCGGGATGATCCTTATCATCATCGCGAAGATGAGCATTACCGAGAGTTTAACGTGACATGCTGTGCCATCGCACCTAGATGCACAATCGTGGTAGTGCATTCCGGGGGGGCCATGCTCTCCAAATTAGGGCATTTACCTTGGCCGACTGATGTGGTGCTATGCACGAACTACTTAGGCCATCATTACCGTTGCCCTCGACCTTCGTGGATTACCCGCCGATGATCGGTAATATTTTCCACGATAGTTATCCTTACACTTATCCTTCTTCCATTCTCCCATGTGGCAATGCACGTTTTCGTGACTCTGCCAACCCTATGAATTTGTCTTGTCTTCTGTGAAAACCAACTTGTCAACGTGTTTTTTCCTCGTGTTCTCCGTTCAATACATGTTTTCGCCCAATATTGCATCTAGTGATATCGGGTTGCCAAGTACACTGGCACTTTGTTGATACTTTGCCTTCTGTCATTTCAGGTCTTAATTTGCGACTCCTACATGTCCGTCGCCTCGGATTTGAGGTGTCATATCAGGCCTTTCTGCTTCTCAGAGGGCAAGATCAGTTCTTCAGCTCTGCTTGAAGATTTGAGAGTCTCATCTCTACAGCGGCGTTACTCCGTTCATGCCGCTCTTTCGTATACTCGAGTTCTATCAAATATGTTTATCGGAGACTTTGCTTCTCGAAGAGATGATGATGATTCTCCAATCCCTCTTCGCGTTCTTTTATTATCATCATGTCTTCCAACCCTATTTTGGCTCAAGGATTCCTCTTGTCCACAATCAAGTAAGGCTGCTGATTCATTGACCCGCTAGGATGAAATACGCCAATACTACGTTGACGTCGTGGAACCTACGTTACGGGCAGCCTTTTGCAGGCCTTGGCAAGCGGAGGCTGAAGACGATGTCGAATCAGGTATGACTACAGGACTCGATGAAAGCAACAGCAGGTTGAGTTGCGACTTGAGCTGCGCAGAACCTTCACTACCTGGGTTCTGCCATGCGTACTCCCTCGTGTCATCCCGCGCGTTTTCGGTTGATCTGTATCATGGTCTTGCAATGGTTCCCATTGCCGATGCGTGAGTGACTTCTCTATCTTAATTCATTTTGCGAGCTTTCGACTTGCATAAATGAGATTCTGGACCACAGAAGCCCCTTTTACGTTGGAACCCGGATAAGTTCCTAGAGTACATGAAGTTCTGCGCTAAAGTTATCGTATCTGCGCAGCAGCCGGGGGGATTCTCCCGCTACCCATCTTCCTCATGATTAGCTCGTGTACGTTACAATAACCCCCAGTCGGAGTTCCCGGCGGCCCGGCATTGCGCTATGCTTCGCGCGTCCCGCATTGCTCTAATTTCTGACAAGGCATCAATGACGATAGGCTTCTACCTTGTCGTCCCGTTCTCATTGGGCAGCTCAATCATTGATGATTTGCTTTCCTTCGTATTCTGACTTCTAACTGTCCGCCTTATCTCGGTGCGGTCAGCTGTGCGTAAAGCACGACATTGGAAGACTGTAACCGGTCGTCTAGTTTGTTTAGTGGCAGTTCTAGCTTGCATTTCTTGATGTCTTCGTCAGTTGCGGCAGTTTGCGGCGTCCCGGCGGCAAGTCGTACATAATACGTCTTCTCGTCGATAACTTAATTATTAAGTCGGCTTAACTTCTCGCCGGCGGCTGCTGCTTCACGTCCTTCGGAATATCCTGCCTCCAAAAGGCCACATTTGGTTCAATGATGCGACTCTTGTGGCCTTCGGGGTGCGGCGCATGCTGCCACTTAACTTCTTTTGGTCTGACTCAGTTTCTTGTTCTGTTCACTGACGTGACTTCACAATAGATTCAATCACAGCAACGAGAACCATGTGCATATGGAGGTGAGTATCAACCATTGACCCACGGAAACTAGTTCATCTTGGTCTGCCATAATCATTTCTATTGCTCTCGTGTCTCGTGATGCTGTCGTCTTCTAGTGATTTACTTTCAAATACTTCATGTCTGGTGAGGAATACAAGTTGACTTGTGTTTTTTTTGGGTAGAGCGACTTCGAAGTTTGTGTCGAATGTGGATCTCTAGCAGAGTGCCACCATGATGATGAGACTACTTCTGCCGTCCGTCCCGGAGGCGCCTGTTCGCTTCCTGGAACACGCAAACCTGATCTGGGACTAGGCGCGGATACCCTTGACATGTGTGCGGTTAAACCCATCCCACCACGTTCTGAAGTGTTCAACACCTATGGACCACTTTCAAACGCCGAACTTATTTCTAGATATGGGTTCATCTTACCGGAGAACGAGCACGATGTCGTTAGACTGGGTTACGGCTCTTTTTCCACTTTGATCAACAGACTCATACTGGTACATTCTTGTACCGGCAGTGGAAATGATGCCGACATCTATAGGAATCTGCAGGTTAGGTACGTGAACAAACGAAGAGATGCAGTAACCGAACAGTGATTTTTTGTGGCAGAAACACCAATGTGCCTCAGGATTGCCGTGTATCGAGTCATGAGTCGGGTGAGTTACGTAACGTTTGTGGCATGGCTGATATGCTTACGGCATCCAAGCGGCGAATGATTTTGCGAGGCTTTTCCTGCGAATATATTTGCACCTTGCAAAATTGTGGACGACCGAACCCCGATGGGATGAAATGGGCGATGATGGAATGGTGTACAATGTTGTGCCGATCTCGTCACCATGGCCCCAACGGGAAGACTTAGATTCTGCTATTCCCGAGATCTTCAATATCAGCATCGAGGGAAAGCTGACGCATACTTTATGGCTGTTCTGCGTGCTTTTCGCCGCTTGCGCGTGTTCCCCAGAAACCATGACTAATCTTGCTGACTCGATTTGCGCGAGTGACGATAATCCTACGCTTCAGCGGTTTATGGAAAACGTGAAGCATGATCTTCTGGATGTGCAGGACTATGTTGATCACGCTAGGCAAATGACGGAGAATGACGAAGATGATATCTCTATCTCTACACCTTCGGGCATCCGCTCGGATGTCCGGGACGATTCCAAATTCATTGTCACCCAAGGTCATATCGAACCCGACACTTGCGAAACACCCGTCGTCGCAAACGAAGACCATGCCAGCGTAAATAGTGCCTTTTTCGTATCCAGCTCCCATGCGCCGACCTGTAGGTCTCTCGGTCTCGATCATGCATACAAGCTTTGCACGAGACCTGGAGACGCAGAAATCCTAGCTCAGGAAGTCGCTACCAGCGAATTAACACCCGATTTTTCGGATGCATCTGCCGTATCACTGCGGGTTCAACCTCTACCAGATGTGCTCTCTGACCCTTCAATCACCCCACATGCGATAATCTCGAGGGGATTGCGCAGTAGAAGATTCAGTGTGGAGGAAGAGCGGTCCCAAAAGCGTCCACGGCTCTCCAGCCCATGTGCCTTCGGTGGCGAGGAGGATCTGCCCTACGACATATTTGGCAGACCCAGGAGTAGAGAGATTCCCGGCGAGGATATCGCCAGGACTGGAAATTCGACTTCTATTGCAGGACACAGAACTGCAACACATGACCACCGGACACTAGTAGCGAAGACACTCGCTCGTACCGTAGTTCACCTTTGCCAGCACATGATCGGTTCCGCGCACGAATCTGATGGGAAGGCTCTTAATGATTTGACGGCAGCGGAAATTGGAGAACTCCTTGATGTGAGTGCTTAAACATCTCTTCTTTGAATCTCCATTCGTGGGGCGGCGTCTCGCAAACCTTTGGCACACTGCCTTGTGCGAGTTCGCAGAGCACCTATAATATGTGCATTTGTGTGCGTTGGCTGCGGAGAAGGGCACCTCAGATATGCGGCATTTATTTTGTGTCTTCTTGCCTTACGTTGCCATGGACCTCCTTTGTTGTTGGATGAACAGCATGACAATTGCGACATGAGTAGGCGGGCTTCTCCTCATGTTTCTTGCTTCCATTCACATTGTAATTATTGTTAAAACGGCGAATCAGTCTTCGCACGGTCAATCCGGTGCATGACTCGCGTCCCATCCTCTGCTCATTTTGGCAGGGGTGACTCGTCTCCTTTTTCCAGGAGTCTGGTTCGAGCACTGCACATCCCTTTCCCATTTTGATTTCAGGGTAATCGCACCTTTTCTGTGGTGTGGGTTTTCCCTCCTGTATATGACCTTGGCTGCCGTTCTCTTAAGAAAAGTCACTTGCTGCGGAGCGGGGATCACAAGTCTCAGGTGTCCGGTGTTTTCCTCTCATTGTTTTACTTGTCAGCTCAAAACTTTCCTCACTGGCGAATATTATCCAACTTTGAATGGAAATGTTCGAGCTAGGCGGGGACCGGACTTTGAGCGCAGCAGTTTCTACTTTATTTTTGTAGCCGCTGATGCCAAAATAACATCGCTGGATGCATCTAACAGTTACTTCTTCATTGTTCTCCCAAAATATACTGCGATGTGGGCTATTGTGCTCCACGGGGCCACATTTACTTCTCGATGTTGACGACGCTGAACACATGATCGCCTACATCGCTTATTCCATCGCTTCATGTTCCTATGTCCCGCCTTGCCGTCAGTCTACGCATAGCTATAGCTGACATCTGTCCTTTTTGTCCTCAATTAGGTAACACCATCTCATATGCATCGGACCCGAGTGGCGATGGAGCTAGCGCTCAGCAAAAAGTCGATTCTGGAGAGTTGCGCAGCCACATGGAGCACTATTCTGGAGAATGGTTCAGGCCATAACAAGTGAGCGCTGACGCGGTTGGAAGCTCCAGCGAAGCAAGATAAGACGTGCTGGGACCAGTTATCAGATAACTATATGATATGCATCAAACTTGTTCCTAGTCAAAAGGAAACTTCTGTTGGGGGCTACTGCGTCCGCTGGCTTGTTTTGGGATGTGATATCATAATATCTGTATGTCGATACGACGGGGGGAGCTTCTCTTGAGCCCTGCAGGATACCGTCGGCGGAACCAAATTGTGCCTTCATTTGTGTATGCAGCACTTCAGCATCACTGTCGCTAGAATCCACCCGACTGAAGAGAATCAGTTACGCGCCCTCGCCACCTGCGTAATGCGTCGGGACCGGATTGAACCTTGACAGATCTATGCTAGTCCTCCGACGGATTCACAGCATTTCTAACAACCCATCGAACAGAAGTATGGTACACACCGAACGTAAGGGAACTATACTTGGCAAAATGAGTTAATCGGTCACCCGACGACCGATGATCAAAACAAACAATAATGGCACACACACATTTCGTATCATATCACAAATTAACCTTAAACTCGTAGCGTAGCAATGTGTACTACATGGAGCAAAGCCAGATGCTGACTGAGGAAAATGCCAAGCGCAAGTGGGGGGGGGGGGGGGGGCGAGTCTCAGAGATAAAGATAA
>CAKNEV010000287.1:0-21376 GCA_930272055.1 Rhizopogon roseolus | reverse complement strand
CCCCCCCCCCCCCCCCCCCCCCCCCCCCCCCCCCCCCCCCCCCCCCCCCCCCCCCCCCCCCCCCGAGTCTCAGAGATACAGATAAGGATATATGGCGCTGCGTCGGCTCTGCGCACGAGATCCTTTTTTTTCGATTTTAACTTTGGGAAGCTGTGTGGCGGCAGGTTGAAAAACGAACTTGAGGATCATTTATTTCCACAAAAGCAAAATTGAACCATATTTTAAATGCTGCTTTTAGGATAGGGCAGGGACCAACTGTTTCTAGTATTGGAGATGGCCTCGGTGGATCAGTGAGCAAGGCCATCAGACAATGGCGTCAGTTCGAGCAGATCATGATGGAAAGCCACAGAAGAACGACAAGTTGGGAACGTGGCGGTCGGGTGGCAGCGAAGTCTCACGAAGAAGAATAATTGGGGTGGTCAATAATGACCAATACTACGACGTAGGATGATTCATGGCGAGAATGCGTATTGGCAAGATAAGGGCACGATGGTAAATGAAGGGGGGGGAGCTTCTTTTTTCATGTTGAATGTCATACGATACGTTGATAGGGATAGGGTACGTGGCATGAATTAAGCAAGTTTGTGGTTAAACTCAAACCTTGCAAGAACAAGATTATGAATGGAGTATAGTATAATTACCATATACAACGCAGACGACTACGTGGAGAAAGTAGAGAGTCGAGTGGAGAAGGGAGGTCTAGGTCGCGTGAGAGTTGGCGCCAGAGGGCTAAACTGCGACAGACAAGGTTCCGCCAGTCAAGGTTCCCACAAAGTTCTGAATTAGATACGGCAAGGTTTCTGTCACAGGATCGTGCTAAGTCAGGGTGCAGATATGGTGGAATGTTGGCCAAGGTTGTTCGCTTCCCTATAGCCGGTGCCGGGTTATTTGTGAGTATTGGTGAGATGTTGGTGTGGTTCCTGTGATGGCATCTTGTTATTCTTTCTATAAGTGCAGTAGCGAGGGAGGGGAGGGAGGGGGGATATGTAATGACAAAGTGTGATAGGTGGTGCTTCGAGAAATTTGCACTTCGAATGAGGGTACGTCGAGGGCGCAGGCCAACCCTCGAGTTTACCGGACACTAAAAGAGCCCCGGGGGAGAGGCTCCCTTATCTTCATTGATGCGCAGAACGAGTAATAGTCATATCAAAATTCTTTTCGTCGGATTCAAATTGTATCAGAAAAATAAATAAATAAATAAAACGTTTAATTAAGAAATTTAATTTGACAAATCTCGATCAGGTTGGCCAAATCGGTGTCGTGAACGAAGGTCCTTATAAGAACGCTTCACAAGAAATGAGGGGCAGCGTTGCCTGTTGCCCTACTCAGATTCTTTTTTCAAAGACATACACAACCTCTTCCTCCTTCATCAACAATCACAGCGAGCAATCAATGGATGTCGATTGGTGCCTTTCGTGCGATCGCAAACTTGTAATTATCTTTCCTCCTACTCCTTGATCGTACACTGACTTCAAATATAGAGCGACTCCCGCTTGACCTCTGGTCCTTACTGCTCCCCGGCATGTCTGTCATATGCCCAACCAGCTTCAACCTCGCGCATCCCCACTCAACCCCAACCTACTCCTAATGCTTACCGCATTCACCAATGGGCCGCAGGTATCCCCCCTCACGTCCCGGCTGGTGCCCCCTCGTGCCCCTTTGTAGAGCAAGGTTCCGAATCTTCTTCTGCGTCTCCCCTATCCCCTCGTCGACCTCCTTCCCCTCGTGTCCACACCCAAGCGACACCCAAGTTGATTAAACGCACGTCCGCTACACCACCCGTCCCAACTCTCTGTGTCTCTTCACCCGCCCATGTCCGCCATCTCCCCCCAACTCGCAGCACACACTGCACTTACTCCAACGGCAATACATCCAATACGACTAGTGAAGCAAGCACATCCCTCACTAGCCTCTTGAGCGAACCGCTCGTAGCTACTCCTGAAGAAGGAGACTGCCGCTTCGGCATTAGCGCTCTCGTTCGCTCATTCGTTCATCGTGACCGCGAGAACGCCAACTCTACCCATGAAACAGTTGTAGAGCATGTTAACTTCGCCCCTTTGTCATCCTCCAAGAAGACTTCACCCCGTACAAAAAAATCCGCCGTTATCCAGCTGACTACCCCTGCACATGTCGTGCGTCGGGAGAAATCCCCAGTGAAAAAAATCTCTCTTTTCCATGACCGTGACCACTCAACCCCGCACTCGCACACCCCTACTCCGGTCGTTTTTCCCTCCTGCCGTGCTGTTGAACTTGACTGGGATGACGACGAGGACGACAATGAGAGTTTTGTGTCACAGGTTCACTACCACCACCCCCACTACGAACAGAAGTTCGAACCCCAGGCCCGCGCCCCATCCCTCTCCCCTTCCGACTCTAGCACCGATTCATCCGTCCTTCTTATGGCACCGAAGCGATTGGACGGCGTCAGAGGTCGTCGCGGTGGTCGTATTATCATTGTATGACGTGCTACACGTCGTTATCTCCACATCCTCCCTCAGTCACAAAATTGCCTCGTGCCGATAGGCACTTATTCACTTATGGACTCGTTATTCTTCCAAAATCACTTTATGTTGTTGTCCCGTATACACCCTTCGAAAACCCCAGGGACGCTTTTTTCATCGTGCATCACCATCTTGTACACCACACTCATAGAATCTCCTGTCGACACTGCTCGACTTGAGCACTCGCGGATCACAATCGTTTTTTTTTTGTTTTGCCTTCGCACACACACGCGCGAGCACACACTCCTTTTCACTGCTCACACATTGTATATACATGCATATACACATAGATAACTTGTTGCTCTTGCATAAACACGGCTCCTTTCCCGACCTCGAACGTGGTATTGATTTATTGTACAATACACCTGGCGCAGCTAGAATTGCTTTGCTCGTTAAACATTTGCCTTGCTCGAAACTTAAGATAAATAATTTCTATTTTAAGTGAGCGAGGGTTGCACGGTAAAGAGTACACGCAGATGTAAGAATTTTAGTGTGGTCTATTGATGAAAAGGCAAGAAGAAGAAAAAGAGAAAAAAAAATACAACAAGTCTTCGGTGTGATGTGCTGTTGTGGACTACAGGATGTCCCTATTTGTTTCATACGAGAACAACAAAACGGAAGCAGAACGAAATCTTCCAAGGCACTTCATGGATCAATGTCACTTGTCAAACTGCTGCCATAAACGAGTCATCAAGTCTAAATTGAATGAACGGTAAAAGCTGAAACCTTCTAGCCGCTATTCAGTTGATGACAGGATTCTCGTCAACATTCTCTTAGCTCGCGGGAGGCATTTTCCGCGCCGCATGGATAGGAGAAGGGCAACCTAGGAAAATCGCGCGCGGAGTCTGACAGCTAATGCGAAGCGAGCTCAAGTCCCCGCTTTTTGACGTACAATCATACCGTCGGTCTAAGTTGTGGAAGTAGTGGGGGGGTCGAGCTTTCTGATTTCTGATTCCTGGTGTGCTATGAGCATGCTACCCACGATCGTGTCTCGAGGAAGCTGGTGATCAACACGTTGTTGTTCCTGGAATCGAAGAATCTAGTCTGCTTCATCCGCAATTCACCCGAGTCCAACACATGGGGGGGAGAGGTACACGAGTGACGGCCGCCGGGGTGGATGACTATATTTTCGTTAAGTTTGTGTGTTCGAGGAGAGAAGTTCTGGACTTCATAATAGACGCAGCCATTCGTACGTACGGCGGGCATGGCCAGTGCGTGATTTGAAGGTGACTCGGATAGAAAAAGGGGTGCGCAGTTATGATGCGAGACAAGAAGGGTGCAACCAGGAGCGCTTAAGAGACATTTCACCGTGCTAGGGGGAGGTTTTTACATACGCGACGACAGCCGGTGACTAATGAGACACGGGTGGAAAGCGCCGCTGTGTTTTGTTGGCGCTGTGACTGTGAACTTCGAAATGATCTGCATGTTCTGATCCTTCCAACACAACGGATTCTTCCGTCCCACGGCGGCTAACACCATACCATCCCGTGACTTTTTTCTTTTGCATGTTCGCTGGCAGCGCGTTGCTCAGCACGTACGCATGTATCTGGATCATTTTAACTTCTGAGTCTCGCACATCACCGATGCTGGTCATATCTGCGAGATCTCGTGGTTTGATTCTCCCCCCAAAAGCCTGTTCGAAAACACCAATTAACATATATGTATATCATCTCAGAAACTATTTCATGTGCGTCCGAGTCCGCCCGCACGGCTGCCACTTGGTCGGACGCTTACGACGTATGTATCCAACTAGGAAGTCAACGACGATCAATATGCGGATGCTGGCAGGTCCCGCTTCTCGCGACCACGAACCATTCGGATGAATGGATGATATTATTAAATAATCACTTCCCACTCATCAACAGCCATGCTTTGATGCCTATAGCGAGGCCTGGACCGTGAATCATACATTTGTACCGTAATTCATGGCTTTGGTGCCATGGTAGTCTAGGTCTTGGCTGATCCCCCATCACCTTCTCACCGCTCGCCTGAATCCTGCACCGATGCGAACTCTTGGTGATTTATCAAACGATAGTCACATTATTATCATAGCGGTGACTCAGTCTCGAGTGATGGGCGGCGTTACGGTACGGACCCTTAAGCTAGTTGCTGTTGCTTACATCTGATGTCTTGCGGCAGGACTCATCCGTCACTTTCGTTTTGGGGACTGTTCGTCGACCTTGGTTCAATTCCGGAAGCTTCCGAGGGCTTTCATAGAAGTCATATTAATGAAATCTGAATTGAGGAGATGTCCGTGTCAGATTTCACAGCAAGTGCTCAGACGCTCAAAAACATGTCCTTGTCCCGTTGGCCTGGTTGTCAACATGCTACCTTGATATTCTTAGAATTCAGCTCAAGAGAAAAATGATGCAAGCGTGGGCTATGTCGAACCATCACTTTCAAGACAGCTAATATGGTATTGACAAAGCTTTTTGGCAACAAAGGCTCCAGATGGAACTTCTTCTCCCGTAGCGTGTGGAATCCAAGGCTGAATATTAGAACCGACGCTCGACTGGATATATATATATCCGCTTTCACTAGCGTCATGGATGATGCTATGTTACTTGCAGTGGTCGCCCTTGGGAAAGCGGGATGTAACTATAATAACGTTATACTGCGTGTGGCAGTCACTTGGCCAAGAACCTTACTCATCAGCTCAGCTTGGCCTAAGAGCCCTATACTAAATATACCTTCCGCTCTTATAGAACAATAGCAATCGACGACTTGATCTGCGTAGATTCACTTATGGTTTGTCGGGAACTTCATTTAACCGTCTTGGAACATCTTGTGGTAAAATTGTCTGCATAACTCGAGTTGTGGCACTGGCGTCATACAGCTAAAGAACATTCTTCGGGGTCTTCCTATGACAGGTAGGAGGTTGGGCCGAGTAGGGTAACATCGATATCGTCTTCCGTAGAACGGCAACGTCTGAAGGGTGAGGCGGTGCACCATGTCATGATAGGTATCGAAGGCTCTGCCACCCTTCAAAGGCTATTTGATCGGGACACATGTACTAACTGTAGGGTTAGCTGCAAGTTAGCTAAGTCACATCAGGTCCCGCGGATGGGCGTCAGCTGGTAGCCCAATTAGTGACCATGTCCCGCCAAACCGGTGGCGTCGGGGGCGGGAGACTGGTTCTTTTTGTTTCGACACGCCGATGTCATGGAATACACACGCCGCCGCTGTCAAGAAATAAGCACTGCACCAGTTGATCAAGTGACTAATCGATTGGACAAGTACTACTTTTTCCATCTTTGAGCTTGCCTATATTGGGTGCGCCACTGTTAGGGGGAGGGGCGCGCTGACAGTTTCAAGCCGATCGACTTATGGTTGATTTGAATCAATGAATGTTCGAGTTGAACGTTGATCATTGAACCTCTTAGAGACATTTCTAAGACATCAAATTTGAAGTTTGGACCTGGAGCTAGATAACGTTGCTTGCATCATGGCAGGGACTAGACCGCTATGTGTCGTAAAGATCGTCATGCCAGGAGAGATATCGCAATATATTTATGTCACTCGGAGGTGGCATGATGGGATTGGTGAACCAAGGTATATGAGTCACCGAGTGTCGTACAGTTGGGGTCTTTTTTGGTTCAATTTTGGTCCTCGTCAATCATAACGCTGCGATGGTCTCCATTGCCCAAGTTTGTGGTGTGGGATTGGGATTTCATACATAGAAGGAGTCAATGACTCACGTGGTATGAAAAATAATTACGCATCAGCGACTCTTTCGAAGGCTTCAGTACTTTCGTTCGCCGAGAGCTTGTCTTTCGTTCGGAGCTACAAGTGTGCAATTTCTCGCGCAATACTCCGGCTAAGCGGCTCAGAAGAAACCGAGACCAGCGTCAAATGCCCCATTCACGATCAACGGTCAGGGTTGTAGATGTACCACAATCGCTGACTTGGAGCTCTTTTGGCAGATCTCTGCGCAACTTGCGTGTCCCCGACCGCTTGGCGGTGCCTTGAAACTTTGCTTGAAAAACCCCACAATGTGCTCAAAGGGCCTCGGTCACTTTTGCACGTGCATAGAGTTGACAGGTCCTGGAAAGTGGTACATCCATTATAGATACGCCCGGGGACTGTAACTACATAGGCGAGGCACTGCGATTGTCGTTAATGCCAAGTGGATGAGTGGAATGCAGACATTAAACACCGGTTAAACGGCGCTGACATTCTATGACAGAGGCTGGGAAATATTATTGCTTCAGCAGGAATGTCCAAAAAAAAAGGACATGCAATCTGAGTACTGAATTTTGGTTCAAAGTCGGTTCGGGTATAATGTGGCGCAACAGCGAACAACTTCCATGAGATACAGATGGCAGCGTACAGGTGATGGGGCGGTGCCGTGAAGCTATCAGCTCACTGCCGGTCGCGCCTCTATCATACGGATCATACCTAGTGGCGTCATCCATGATCAAGACAAAATACCCATCAACCGACAGACTGGCGGCATCGCGCTGATATCATTCCCCCGCCCGACGGGGCAAGATTCAAGGTCACAGTGTCAGTGACACGGCATGCTAAATCGACGTGCTAACCTAAAAGTTAACAAAATTTACACCGTTTGTGTACTTGGTAAGGGGTTAGCGGGTCAGGTGCCTATAGTTCCATAACAGTGCCTACTTCGCGTGGTTTTCGGCCTTTGAGAACTAAGTACCTGCAGAGTCCGCAGTTTTTTGACTAGTCTACTTTTGGACAGTTTGGAGGAGTCCGCATTTTCGAAATGACGTCTTATTATTAATAAAGATAACAGTTGTTCTCGTGGCTTGGGGTATGTATGTAGGAGCGAAGAAGGATGACACAGTTATCGTAAACGTCTAGGCAGGTGTTGTGAAGTTTACGTTCTAATCAACATCTCAAGTCAGTTGGATGACTGACTAGCTTTAAAAGTTAAAACTTGCGGCGCCCACTAGATTGACATGCAGCTAGAAGATCAAAAAAAAGTTGTTCGAAAGGCTGTTATATTGATTCCAGTGAAGGATGTCGATTTTTATTCGAAAGGGACTTGCCCATCATGCAAGAGACTATTAGCCAGCGCACTGCGGAGAACGGTGATAACGAGAATGAGGTATGGTAAACACGGAATACGAGGAATCGACTCGCCTTAGTAAATGGATGTCCTTCTTGTCAGAGGGCGATAAGCTGAAAGAAGGTGTCGTGGAATACTCACTTCCTGATCTCAGCCTGAAGCTGGCGCTGATACAGAGGACATAAACCTATATTCTGACATGGCGAACGAATGTTCACTTGGCGAATTACGACCTTACGTTACTTAGGGCGGCCCAAGATGTGGAGGTGAGGCGGATAAGATGTCCTAAAGTACTGATACTGGGCACCCACGGAAGCTAAGATAGAAGGACTTTATTCTATGTCAGCCACCAATGATTCCATCAATATGAAGCACGGACTCGGGTGGCCGGGGAGGACCATGACAATGGTAGACCTTGGCAGAAACGGTTCGGGGAGCCCAAGGTGGAGGACCGACCCAATGAACAAGATGCGGGCACTTAGATGAAAGAAGGACAGCCTCGTCAGGAAGTTAACGGACGTTCAACGGCACTCATCACGACAACTCAGGGACCGAGGAAATCATGGAGCGCTCAGAATCGTGCATTTCGCCTTGGCGACTGCGGAGCTCCATACAACATGGCGATGACGCTTCCTGAGCGGACCATCTATATCGTATCTTCAAGCATTAGTTTCATCGACACAAACCAGTCTGGCAACATACCAATTGACAGAATGATGCCAAAGCTATAATTAGTAAGTATGGTAATGCGTTGAGAAGCATTTCGAGACAGTCTGCCATGCTCTCGGAAGGGCATCCACTTCCTGTTGAAGAGGCTCATCTTTTATACGGATGACTCCCACAATTTGTACATGATATAGATCTACAATATGAGCAGACTCTAATCGGCAACCGATATGAGACGGTGCTGTTGTTTTGTTAGTGAAAGGTACAATAACAAACCTTTCGAAGTTGACAAGTCTCGGAGATACACGTTGCGAGCGCACGAACAGTCCAGAAACTACTTGTTCTGCTTTCACCTCTACGATTGAGATTCCGTCTGCCGTACACAACGATCAAACAACAAGGAGCCGGAGTTGCCTCACTGAGGAGGCGGTTGGAACCTAGAATGTAATTAGGATCGGCAGTAGACTCAATGACATGAAGAATAATACCCAGGGGGAGGGGGGCCACCAAAGCCGGGTGGAGGAGGGAATGATGCACCTGGAGGGAAGCCAGGAGGACGGAAACCAGGAGGGGGGCCTGGCATGCCTGGTGGGGCAAAAGGCATAGGTGGACGCGCCATGGGAGGCATGCCCACTAAAATCGAATGAGTACAAATTGGGATGAGTAGCAATATACATACTGGGAGGCATCATTCCCATTCCTCGACCAGCAGGCATTCCACGACCAGGTCCAACAGGCAGCTGGATACCACATACGTAAGAGAATGAAGAAAGATCGAGGATATCATGATGTACCGCATTCTTTTTATCCTCATCTACAACTGGAGGAGGTCCTTCAACACTCAAGCTGACGACAGTTTCTCCTCTTAAAATCACAAGACCCAAGGTACGCTTCATCTCTTGCTCTGCGGGGGTCTCAGTTTCTCCGGGCTTTTTCTTGGGCCGAACACGTCTAAACTCTTCACAATCTGCAAGGACAAGATTCATGTGCCTGTCGAATGCGAGCATTTGACCAGTCAACGCGCGTCCGTCGTTGATGATCACTTTGAGCCTCCAATTGATGAGGCTCAGCATTTTTCCTCCTTTGGATTTCGGGGGAGGCTAAAGCACGATGATCAGGCTATATCAGTGCACAATCTCTGAAGAAACTCACCATGATGGACGATTAAAATTATGGTCTGCAGCACGATGACAAGAAACGAGGCGTCGATGATTTGATGGTTACAAATAATGCCAAACATGCAGTCTTGGGTATTTCTGCGACATACGGTACCGTATGATACACCTCCTGTCCCGTCGGTATATTGGACCAGTATGTGGCAAGGTCTCTACTGTTTCTACTAATAAGATTACTCAGCGCTCGGCGATCTCGCTGGTATTTCTGTGCAGGCATTACTCAGCGACCGGACCAACTGTGGCATGTCGTCGGTCAGTTCGCCCGACAGCCTTGCCTTTAAAGACCGATTGTAGTGCATATATTTATCTTGACTCTATTCACCCATATCTTTCAATATGTCGAAGATTCATAACGCATTCACCGTCCTGATGGGTGCGTGTACTCTTTTATTCTTTCCGTCATCTGTACAAAGTAAAATGTCCGTAGACATACCCACTCCTGTAGTAGCTGCACCCATGGCAGGTGCCAGCGGTGGCGCACTAGCCGCCCAAACATCTGCCGCTGGAGCATTTGGATTTGTCGGTGCAGGTGGGGATTCATCGCATCCTTTGCGGGTAGCTTACTGAAATGATATCAAGGGTACATGACTTCTTCTCGCATCCAAGAGGAGCTGTCCATCGCTCGCACACAGCTCCACCTACCAGAAACAGACTCTCTTCCAATTGGTGTAGGTTATCTGGCCTGGCAATTGGAAAAAGATCCGTCCTATGCGACCGATGTGCTCAATGTCGCCCTTTCGAATAAAGTTCGAGCCATCTGGTTCGCTTTTGGCAATAATATAGGCCGATGGATAGAATATGTTCGCTCTTACGACGAAAGTTCTGGGCGAAACCAACGCACGCTCATATTTGTACAAATTGCATCAGCCGATGAGGCACTTACTGCGGCCCACGACTGGAAAGTTGACGTTTTGGTAGCTCAAGGTTTTTTTTTCCAATCTCCTTAAGCTTGGTTTGGACTTTCCTCTCATGTGCATTCCCCAGGATCTGAATCTGGCGGTCATGGGTACGCGGCCGCGCCACCACTTCTCACACTAGTACCCGCTATTCTGGAAGTGCTGCCAAAAGAGGGGCCCCCACTCCTAGCAGCCGGTGGACTGTCAATAGGTGGACACATCGCTTCTCTTCTCGCTCTTGGAACCTCTGGCGTGGTGCTTGGCACTCGATTTTTGATGACGGAAGAGAGCCTCTATAATGAGGTGCAAAAGAAGATGCTGGTTGCAGCCGATGCCAACTCGACAGTGCGCACAATGGCGTTTGACCGTGCTAGAGGAACTTTAGATTGGCCGAAAGGCATCGATGGTCGTGCCATCTACAACAAAACAGTGAAAGATATTGATAATGGTGTTGACGTCGATATTGTTCGAGAGAATTTTAAGAAGGCAATAAGAGACGGTGACAGTGACCAAATATTAGTTTGGGCTGGTACTGGGGTTGGATTGGTCACAAAAATTCAGCCTGCGCAGGTCAGTTTGGCTACCTAAGTTACAACGGACCGCAGATAACTGATATGCTACCTCCTAGAATGTTGTTCGGGAATTGCACGCAGATATGATAAAACACTTGGCTTTCGTATCTGCACTTATCGCCACCTAATGAGAAGCCCACTGGCTTTGGTCAACCCAATTCCCATTCGGACAAGGCGCTGCAATACCCTCAATGTGAATAGCCCCCCTTGACACCGTTGATAACATGATATATCTTTTGAAATGAAACTATGATACAACGCCGTACTCTAATCATGACAGCACCTGCGTATTCCTCGGAAAACCCTCTGTATCAGTGGACGATTTCCACCGTCAGGTCGCCCTGATTGATGGAGTCACCTGCACAAATATGTCAAGAAAACTTTTGTTTCAGAAGGATGATTGTGACTTGCCTTCATTGACAACAACACGTTTAATGTGACCAGAAACAGGTGCGGTAACAGCGGACTCCATCT
Source organism: Rhizopogon roseolus (assembly GCA_930272055.1). Taxonomy (NCBI): domain Eukaryota; kingdom Fungi; phylum Basidiomycota; class Agaricomycetes; order Boletales; family Rhizopogonaceae; genus Rhizopogon; species Rhizopogon roseolus. The sequence continues at coordinate 10,060 of CAKNEV010000287.1, read as the reverse complement.
GTAGTGAACCAGACATCAGCATGTCTTCGACTGTACATCGTTTCACACGTACCTTCATCGCACTCAATACTAGATGAAAAAAGAAATGTTCGTGTGAGACAGAAGAGTAAACAAAGCCGAATTTGTTTCCTTACCGCAGAGAGGGTCGCCTTTCTTAATCTCGTGGCCTTCTTTCACTCTGACCTCAACCACGACTCCTGACATAGGTGCACCCACTGATCCGGGGTCGGACGTCGCTTTCTCCCGCGACACAGTTTCTACTGCAGAGTTCTTGTCTTCGACGGATACAGCCCGAACCTACGGGACAGGGGAATGTCAGCACAATATTCGCATGTCACATAATGTCGCATGCCAACCTCTCCGTTGACTTCGAACCAAACATCACGTTGGGCACGCCCTTCCACAACAGGTCCGACGGCCATCAGGCGGATAATTAATGTCTTTCCTTTTTCGATCGAGATGTGCATCTCCTCCCCAGTGGCTGGTCGCCCTAAAAAGTACCGCGTGGGAAGAACACTAGACAGGGACACATTCATCTTCAAACGTCACATAGCGCCATGAGGTTGCACACCTAAGATCACCATATTTCTCAAGGAATCCTTGATATTCTTCGAAGACCTGACGGAGTTAACATGGCATCAGAATATGGCTCGCGGGAGTATAAGGCACAACGAACCTTGGGGTACATAACGTACGACGTAACGTCTGCATCCGTGATGTGCTTTCCAAACTTGCTGCGGAGTTCTGCCTTGATCTTCTTGAAATCCAAAGGTTCCATAGTTGCACCCGGACGCCCATCGATTCTTGGCTTGTTTCTAATGATCGCGGTACGAAGTGGCTCAGGGAAACCTCCCACAGGCTGTCCGAGATATCCCTGGAAGAACTCGACAACAGATGAAGGGAAATCAAGTTGGTCTGCACGGTTAAGGACGTCCTGTTTGGAGAACGAGTTTGAGGTCATCCATTGCGCGAAATCGCCAACCACTTTGGACGACGGGGTAACCTAGGGTTTTGTTAAGGTTTGCACACGACATTGACCAGATGATTGCGTACTTTGACGATGTTGCCACACTGGAGGGAATGAGTCAGAGGGGGTGGGAAATGACGCGCAAAAACAACGTACCAGTTCGTTGGCCTCGATGTATTTCTGTTTAATTTCTGGAAACCGAGATCGGGAAACGAGATAATTACTGGTAAAGAAGAGACTCACGAGTCCACTGAGTGCCAAGACCCAACTGCGATGCTTGGAACTATAGAACCATGCAGCAACTAACCTAATATTGTTCAGATATCACTCACCATGAGATTTGTGTATTGTCCTCCCGGCATTTCGTGGTCGAAGACACTCGAATCCGATGCCCGGACATTAGCTTCGAAGCAGCTGTAGAGCATGCGAACCTGGCTCCAATACAAGTTTAGCGCCTGGATGTCGGCGTAGCGGATGCCCGTCCCCAATTTCGTTTGCTCGAGTGCCATGCATACGGCGCCCATCGAGGGCTGTGATGTCAGTCCAGACATACCTATTGGAAATTTTGAACGTCTAACTCGTCATTCGCAGATGAGAATGACGCACTATCAATGGCAACGTCAACGATATCAGCACCAGCGGCGGCCGCGGCAAGCATGCTGGCTGCTGCAATTCCAGCAGTGTCATGGGAGTGGACATGGATGGGAATGTCGGGGTACTTCTCTCTGATTGCACCGATAAGCCTGTGAGGTGGTTAACATTTGTGAATTGGATAAAAAATCATCTTTCTCGTACAATTTGGCAGCTTCGGGTTTCAGCAAACCTGCCATGTCCTTAACACCAAGAATATGTACTCCCTCCTGGACCAGCTTGTCAATGAAGTCAAGATAGTACTCGAGAGTGTACTTGGTCTCCTTCGGGTTTGCGACATCACCGCTGTAGCAGACAACTGCCTCAACGACACCTCCCGCCTTCTTGGCAGCATCAATACCAAGTCTCATCTACACATTAACAGTTAGCATAGCACGGGTCGTACAGTATGCTTAGGCTTACGTTCTCTATTGAGATCCGTTAGCAATCGAGGCTATTCGACAACCGTATCACTCACCAAAGTAGTTCAGCGAGTCGAACACTCGGAAGATATCAAGACCATTCTCGACTGCTTTCTTCGAGAAATCATAGATTGCGTTGTCACTACAGAAATTCAGCAAGACATAGGAAGTAAAGGGGAGAAACGCACGGGTAACTTGTATACCCGACACCGTTGGCTCCACGGACGAGAGCCTGGAAGGGGATGTTGGGCACCAGCTTACGCAGGGTACGCTGCAGAAACGTTCAGACCGAGTTCATTCCTATGCATTGAACGTCACCAACCAGACGTTCCCAAGGGTCTTCGTACAAGAAGCGCATGGCGACATCAAAGGTGGCACCACCCCACATCTCCAAACTGAATGCGTTCGCAAGGGCATAACTGGTCTCCTTTGCAATGTTAACCATATCGGTGGTCCTGAGGCGGGTAGCAAGTAGCGACTGGTGTGCGTCACGCCAGGTTGTGTCCATGATGAGCGTTCCGGGGTACTCACGGACGGCCTTCGCGAAAGCCTCGGGACCCTTCTCGACAATGATATTCCGCCATCCAACTTGACAAGGGAATGTAGCGTCAAGGGGAGGACCATCCGGACCTTCACGACTCTCGAATTTAGGAATGACAATATCTTCCTTAAGGCCTGGCTCGCCACTTTGGCCTTTGATGGAGCTACCATTGACTGCAAGGTCACCAAGATATGCAAGTAATTTCTGTGCCCTGTTCTGGCTTTGCACTAGTTTGAAAAGCTCGGGGGTATCATCGATAAACTGGTATCACACGTTAAAAGATGGATCCTACGGGCTTCATCGTCGATGATCACTTACAGTAGTCCACGTCTTTCCACCAATGAAGACGTCATGAGTGAGGAGACGGAACAAGAAAGGAATGTTTGTCTATAGGCAAAGTCAATCGCTTTCAAATGAAGACCACGAGGCAATCACCTTGACGCCACGAATACGGAACTCGACCAAGGCACGCAACATCTTTCTGCGAGCAACTTCATAGGTGGTGCCGCTTACAGTGCACTTCACTAACAAACTGTCGTAGTGGGGCTATCAAGGTAACAAGTTCGGAATAACTCCAAAGGCAGAACATATTAGACACGTACGGTGATTTGTGCACCTGCAAATCCAGAGGACGCATCAAGACGAACACCATTGCCACCAGCACTGCGGTACACCTCGATTTTACCAGTATCAGGCTGGAACCCAATAGCCGCGTCCTCTGTAGTAACACGGCACTGGATAGCGAAGCCACGACGAGTGATGGCCTCCTGAGTCAGACCAAGTTGAGGTAGGGTTGCACCAGCAGCAATCTGAATTTGAGCCGCAACAATGTCGATACCAGTGATTTCCTCTGTGGTCCAAGTAAACAATGCTAGAAACACCGTAAATATTTGAGAATCGTACCGGTGATGGTGTGCTCGACTTGAATGCGAGGATTAATTTCAATGAAGTAATGCCTTCCCATCTGGTCGACCAAGAACTCTGCGGTTCCAGCATTCCTGTACCCGACGCTTTTCGCGAGCCTGATCGCGTCCGACAAGATGGCCTGACGCACTTCCTCGGGGAGGTGAGTTGCCGGTGCAACCTCAACAACCTTTTGGTGGCGTCTTTGGACGGAGCAGTCACGTTCGAACAAGTGAATTGTGTTACCAACACCGTCCGCAAGGATTTGAACTTCGATATGACGGGGGCGCTCGAGGAAACGCTCGATAAAGACAGTGCCATCTCCAAACGCTGATTTCGCCTCAGATACGGCACGTTCGAACGCGTCTTTGAAGTCCGATTGCTCGCGAACAACACGCATGCCACGGCCACCGCCACCCATAGCAGCCTTAATAATGACTATATACGGAAAATGGCGTCAGAAAGAAAACAAAAGAGACGGTATGGACTAACCTGGGAAGCCATACTCTTTGATGAATGAATCACCCTCAGTGTATGACGCAACTGGGCCAGGAGTACCAGGTACGACTGGCACGCCGACCTTCATAGCTTGATGACACCATTCCTGTCAGAAACTTGTGATATCTCAAAATAACTATCAACCTACCAAGTGTACGCGCTTTCGTCTTATCGCCAAGACCATCGATCACTTCGGGCGAAGGTCCGACGAATGCGATGCCGGCCTGCTCGACTTTTCGAGCGAACTCGGCATTCTCAGACAAGAAGCCGTATCTAAAGAGTTGTCAGCGAAGTTGAACAAAGGAGATATCAAAGCGGCGCACCCCGGGTGAATCATGTCAACACCGTGCTCAAGAGCGATGCGGATGATATCTTCTTGGGCGAGGTAAGCGCCAACGGGAGTCAAGCCCTTCCCAACTTGATACGCTTCATCGGCCTAATTGAGGAGGAGGATTGAGAAGTATTCCGTAGACAAGCATCAGATCATATTAAGTACCTTCTGGCGATGAGCCGATAGACGATCCTCGAATGAGTAGATTGCGACGGTGTGCATAGCGAGCTCATGGGCAGTACGGAAGACGCGGATAGCGATTTCCTGTTGGTTAACGAGATCTAAGCGACAATGAGGCGCAGAATAACAAATCAGAACGTACACCACGGTTAGCGACGAGAATCTTTGTGAGAGGACCACTGTGACCAGCGGATTTCCTTCTCATAGTCTGGATGGAATGGACTGGCGTACCGGGGACACTTGGTGTGCCCACGAACGTATGGGCCAGCCTCGCTGGATGGAGAGACTGTGGATCAGTAGACATGATGGTGGTCAAAAGAGTGCCAAGGTAAAATGACGCGGGGAAGAGATTAATCTAGGGATGGTGAGAAGTGGAGGGACAGGATGAGACAAGCCCCTGGATGAGGGTGATTATCACAAATCTGGAGTTTTGGCGCTTAGCTTAATATCATAATCGCACCATCCCCAAGAACGACGACCGGTCCGTAATCTGAATTGTGCATTCACTACAACAGTCACACTATCAGCACGGTTCGTCTTCTTCTTGTACCCGATATCTTTCAGACTCTCAAGATCGCGCTCAACCTCCGGGTTTAAGGTGGTCAAACCGCATCATCTCCACTGTCTTGTCTCTTAACTCCATTGCTGCGGTGGCACCATCCTTATTCCTGCTGCCAGCTGGTGTATATTCGTCAACCCCGCACAGAACCGCAGGGTAAGCACACGTCTATATTGTCCATTAGATATGCTGTATATAACGCATCAAGTGAATAAGCGTGTGCACTTGTCAGCTGTCTATGGTTTCCGGTTCGATAATGGTATAATCGTGTTCGCTTGAGTTCCGCTCTCCATCTTCTTCTGATTATTCTTCGCCACCGCATACACAACTCCCGCAAAGAACCCCACACCGATTGCCGACACTGATCCGAAAGTCACTGCATCCCCAAAAAAGAGCATACCTGAAGCCGCAACAGGAAGTTTGTTAAGAGCTCCGACCATGCTAAGTTGTTTCATTAGTGGTGCCTGCTGAGAGCAACCTTGTTGCCGCACCTATAGGTTGTACTACTCGTAGTACGTACACACCATGCCGTAGTGTACGAGATCCCCACTGCAGCCGCACCTGAAAACGCAATAGCAGACAAGAGAACAGTGCGCGTCTCAGGTGGGCTGGAAATGGTAAGCATGAGAATCGCACTGCGGGCCCGTTAAATTAAAAGCCACGTACAAATTTCTGACGAGGTTCTCTGAACCCCAGTCCTCCAAAACAATAGAGAACACCACCAAGACAGGGATTGACAATAAGTTGTTGTAGAACATCGAGTCCCAATCCGAAAAGCCAGTAACTTTTATCCGCTTGCGCATCAGAAGAACCTAGTGAACACAGCCAATTTGAATCTCAGGGACGTGCACATTATCAGGGCAGGCGGTCTTACATAGGCGGCGCTTGTCAGGCAGTTTGCGAACATCCAAATGTAACCCACATTCATTCTATGAACAATATCTGCCATCAGCTCCAAACCGATACCCATGGCAGCGCTCGCTGGAGGCATTGCCTCAGAGGCACTGGTGGCATAGCTGACATCCGTAAATGCGGCCAATATAGAAGAGAACACCTATCATAACCATCAGTTCATTCATTAACACCGAACGGCCATCAGACGACTCACCATGAAAATGAAGGCAACCATCGTGAGTCCCGTAATCCTTCCACTAAACCAAATAACTTCTCCATAGGCCTGGTTCTTCATTAGCTACTTACGGCATAACTTGATGAAAACGCACAATGAGTATAATCGTCAGATTCTTGAATATCGTGTAAACGGGTATACTGAGATATTGCTGTAATGAGGAATCCCATCAGCGCATGCCGTACGAATGTCGGCAGTACTTGCCAGACTCTTTGAACCGGTATAAATTACGCTGACCAGCAGACAGCTGATAGGATACCAAGCCTTGATATCTTGCGTGTCGATATCCCGAAAAGAAATTACACGCATCTTCTTGGCTGCGACCACACAAGCAACGCAGACTACGCTCTGTATTGATAACAGTAGAAATGTCATGTTGAATTGACGGCCGGACACCACGAACTATGACCATTCTCAGAGAAAAACAACGATGAATGGGTTTTCCTGTACCTTGTTCACGACTGTCATCATAATGGATGCTAGACAGTAGCATACGACAGGAGGGACTGCAATCCTCGAGCAATTAAGCAATCATCACCCGAAGCATTGAATAGTGTCAACTCACTAGCGGAGCTGGCATCTGCAGTGTCTTTCTTCCCCGTGGCTAAATTCCGCCTCAACTCTGCCACGTCTTGATCCTCCGATGACTCGTGTGAGCTTCCCATGTGTGCCTCACCCAAACAGCAGATACGGAGCTTGTTCTAGCAGTCAGCGCCGACGGCGAAAAAAGAGTTTTAAAAACAATGGTGGGAAGGCAAGCGAACAAGAGTTTCAGTATCAAATACTGATACACGTGACGTGCCAACACATCTATTTCCGTCTTCCTTGCCAAGGGAGCGACAGACGCATGCTCATGATGCTGTAGACACGGACAAGTAGGTAGAATAATTTGCATACAATTTATAAAGGCCCAAACTTGGGGACATGTTCTACATCCGCTCTGACGCATAGCATTGTGGCATGGCAGGCTGTGATGATGTGTAGCTGGAATTTTGTTTGTTTCAACTTGAATTTTGGGTGAGGCTCCTTTCCAAGTTAAGCCCCTTATTTCGAAATTGCGCCTGCACAAAGGATTCGTAACTGGTTCGATGGTTGGAAAAAGGTCTGCTTCTTCTCTAACCGACGCTCGCTCTTCAGTGATGCAAGAAATGGCTCCTCAAGCTGGTGACCAAACCTACGAACAAGATTCGAATCCTCGGGCCGGTCTTACTCCAAAAACACGCGTCAAATGTGCCAGAAGACGACTCAGAGAAAGCGAAGATGATGCCAGACCTTCAAAGAAGCCGAGAAGACGCGGACGACTTGATTTAATGCCAACCATGAACTTGGACATTCTATTTCATGTCAGATGCAAGCGTACTACTTTTCATACAAAACTAATGAACAGGTCCATCTAGATCCTCTGTGTCCTCTATCCGATAGATCTGTTAAATCTCTCCCGGACTACCAAGGATTTTCGGAATTTCTTGATGCAGCGGTCATCTGCTGCTGCATGGAAAACTGCCCGCTTACAAGTAGAAGGCCTTCCGGATTGTCCAGCAGACATGAGTGAACCGCAATATGCACACCTCCTTTTTTACCCTCATTGTCATGTGCGGAAGGCTGCGCCGAAATATTCCCGCTCCCGCTCCCATTCGCTGACTTCTACTCTAGGATTGTGATAGAGTTGTCCGAAATGCTTCATGGGCATTTCGGGCACGGTATTGCGCGACATGCTTGGATTCAAAGTGGGTTACGTTGGTTGCAGCCTCAGCTTTTAAATTTACGTTTGTGTAGCACTATCGACGAGTATGGTCAGGGGTCGCGGGTTCACGTCCGATGCACGGATTTTTCATTTCAGAAATACCTACCCTCGGTTGTTTGGGGCGAATGCGGTAAACAAACTTGGATTTGTGTCGTGGATCGGAATCTTACAGTGTTTCAGGGAGACGCAAGCCAGTGTTCCTCAAGAAGGCACTCGAAGAATTACTAGTTGAGTACTCGAAGACACCACAAGATGAGAGGGCAGCTTTGCTTGGTAAAAAGCGAGTGCATGTTCGTGATGTTATGAAAGTACGTTAGACTGCTAATTCACTCGGATTGTACCACTAACGTCTTCATTCCAGCATGCAAAGAAATGTCGGAACTGGTCGCTATCGGTGGCAAGTTCTCGCAAGGATGAACTTTACGATGTAAGACGCGAACGCAAGGAAGCGTGCGTCAGATACTGTTTTCGTGTATGCTTCAGTATTGACCGATGCGTAACCTTAGTATCATTGTTCGCCTTAATGAAGCAGGATACGAGCCCGAGTTGGACTATGTAGGCATTTTTTGGTTGCAACAGCAAGCGAAGGCATTGTTCAGGGCCAAGGCCCTTACTCCGAAAGGTGAGTGCGTTTTTCAAATAGTTAGAGTGGCTATTTATCTCCTTGCTGCCAGAATGGGATCGCATTCGCCCAGATTTCATTGCAAAGCTAAATCCTGTTAGGGTTCGCCGGCTAGAGGATGAGATCTACGGTCCCAGGCGCGAGATTTTGATGGTTGAATACAAGAAATACCTCCAGAAACCTCCTCCATTCGGCGCTGCATTCGACTTGATGCCACATGCTCCTGATATCGCCGAGTTCGCCCCTTTCAAGGATATTATCACGTCACCTGGGTCAACGACAATTACCGCATCTTCATTCACTTCTGCTTTTCAGCAGCTTCCGCATTTCATACCCTCCTGGAGGGCCAAGATTGACAATGAATTTATGGACCAGATCCGCGTCCCGGAAACAGATGTCGATTGTGAAAAACAGAGCGGTTCAGATATTCTCCGGCTTGCGACTGCTGCATTCAGGATGGTGTGCAAATTCGATCATCGTCTACTCATGTATCCCGAAGTGCTCTCGTGGCCTGGATTCTTTTGCTCTTCTCAACTTGGTTCGTATGGTGACTCGATGACTGTTCCTCGACTACGAATGAAACAGTTCGGGTGCCAGACATGGTCCGCAAGTGGAGGCAGATATCCTCGTATATCCGAAATCAGCGTGTTTGAGGGGGCCGCGGCTGTCGTTCGGGCCACGGGCTTTGACCTAATGACTGCGCGTCGAGAGGATATGGATAGACTGGATGCTCGGCTTGCATGCGAATCGTGTTCCTCGCCGGGCAGGAAGGTAATCATGAGATGGGATATGGCGGTAAATAACAATTTCGAGAATCGGTGACCATGCTCATGTCGTGACAGATTATCCACAGCTACCGCTTGCATGGCTATGAGGAGGTTTCATGGACATTGGTAGAGGGGAACGACTTAGTCAATGTCAAAAATTACGAGCGCGAGATACGGCCACATGCTCCACATAAGCGTAGTATTGTGTATTGCGCCTTGTGCCAGCATCACATTGCTGATGCACGACCACTGCATCGTGTCCTGGACCATTTGGCTACGATGTATGCTTTTTTTCCACTTGGAAGTATGTCCATGCTCTAACACCCTTTATAGTCATGGAATTCCCTCAAATGAAGTCAAACAATATATACACTACATTCCCGACTGTAATTCGACACCCGTGATAGCTATTTGTTTGGAGAGTGAGGGAAACGTATCCATGCACGTGGACGAGAAGACGTCTGTGTTCTGCCATGGGACAGAACTTCTTAATGGCGCCAGTCATTCTGTGTAATAGTCCTATTCTCTACAGAATGTAACGCAATGGACATGCTTCGAATACTGCATCGTAGTATAATATGTACCGTGGTCTGAACTTAGTCGACCTTGGCGCTACCTTCTTGTCAATACTTGGCCATGTTGTGGGAATGAAGTTGAGTTCTAGTTAGGGGTGTCGGAACTTTTTTCGCAGCATTTTAATTGATTAAAATGCCTTAATGGTCTAATCGCATTATGATCAAACAGTCACCATTTTGATGAGCATTATA